>CAWUHX010000163.1:57590-356989 GCA_963922205.1 Romanomermis culicivorax | reverse complement strand
GATGCATTTTGGTGCATTTTAGGAAGTCCAAATCTCAACATTTTCCGGCGCTCCGCGCCGGTTATAACTTTAATAATCATTTAGTATCAGTGTTTTTTTTGTGCCAAAACATGGTTTTTGGCAAAAAAAAATTTTGAATGACACAACAAATTTTGAGCGTTTGTGCCAATTGGCACAAATTTTCTGATTGGTTTAAGGCTAAATTTCCTTGATTTTTACTCAATTTAGGGGCTGAAAACGCAAAATTTTTTCGGCGCTTCGCGCCGATTATTCAATGAGTTTAATATTAACTACTTTCTTTTGTCCCGAACGCGAGCGGATTCAATTCGAATATCAAAGATCTTGGGGTCTTCGCTTCCGACAACCTTTCTTCTGGTGCCCATTGTAACTTTATAGTGAATAAAGTTATGCGAGTCTGTGGCTTGATTATAAGAAGTTTTTTTTCAAAAGATAAATTTCTCTTAGCAAAAGCATCCACCACATATGTACGTCCTATTCTAGAATACAGTACAGTAGTCTGGAATCTATATCTCATTAAAGATATTGTGGCAGTTGAAAAAGTTCAGAGGCGATTCACTAAATGGGTTAGTACTGACAAATCATTATCTTATGATCAAAGATTAACTGATATGAATCTCATCAGATTAGAGACTAGACGCATTCATTTTGATCTAATTGTGGCCTACTCCATCATCCGAAAATCTATTCTACCAGTCGAAAATTATTTTTCTTTCTGTACAAATCCTACTAGAGCCAGAAACTCGTTTAAACTCAACATAGGCAATTCTCATCTTGACATTGACAAATATAGCTTTGCTAAACGAGTCATTCATACATGGAACACATTACCCGATCACGTTGTAAAAGGCAACTTCAGTAGAATTTTTTTTCTCGAAAACTTAAAGATATTGATTTTTCTAAATTTATACGAGGACATTAGTATAATATGATTTTTTTAATGATTTTTTTTTCTCTTCATTTCTGTGTTGATTCCTCTTTTTCGTTCATCGGGGCGCGTGTAAGTGTACTTCTGTACCTGCATGTCTCCGTATGCGAATTAATTCATATTTTCTTTCACTCACTCACTGTATTGTTTGATTTTTCAATATGCCAACATTTTTACATTGCTCTTTATTTTGTACTGCATTAATAACCCAATAATCTCGATGTTTGTTGTATTTCTTTTTCTAGACTAACATGTGTTTTTGTTCTTTTCTCTTCGTTCGAAAAATAAATTTTTCTTCTTCTTCTCTTCTCTTTAGTATATTTGTATTATCGCAACAGACTTTGATATTGTCAATGACTGGTGAAAGGATAGAAATTGTAAACTTTCTCTGTTCATTCAGTTGGACAAATCGAAACTTGTATTTTTGGTGTTTGATTCAAACAAAAAAATTTCACATTTTTGGCACAATTATTCAACCATAAATTTACGCGAAGCGACTTTCGACTTAGCTTTTTTCGGGGGAAAGCAATTATAGACAAGACATCCTAATTTAAGCTTTAATAGTTGTTAGGAACGAAGCCGAAAAGTAAAGGAAAGTTTCATGACAAAGTCTATAAAAATATCTGAATTTTCGCTGCATTCGATTTCTTTTCGGATCGTGGAAACCGTTTTCTAGATCAGTTTTCCTCATCTTACTGACGTGGTTAGAGAAAATAGAGCAGGCACGATTTTTATGCAAATTTATGCGGTAAAAGCATCTTTAGTTAGGTTTTTATCAAACTTTTGGTAAAATACTTTTTTAAGGTTTTCATACGTTTTCAGAGTGAAAAAATTTTTTGTGCCATTGGCACAAATTTTTTTGCCTCTTTGTGCCAATTGGCACATGTCCGTGCACAAAAAAAACGCTGATTATTATTTATTAACCAAGCTCGACTGTTTTTTCCACATTTGCACTATAATGTGGAAAAAAAATCTGGAATGTGGAAAAAATTTTGAGCTTTATGTGAAAGAAAAATTTGAGTTTTCTTATTGAAAAGATGCATTTTGCATACCCGTAATTGGGGGAGGGTCAGCCAACCATATATCCAACCCCCCCACCGTTTGGAAAAAATGAGAAAAAATTAAAAAAAAATTGTAATGTTTCTAGCCTTTTTTGGGAAAAATTTCGACTTTTTTTCGACCTCCCTCCTCCAAAATTTCGGATTTAGCCCCCCCCCCCCTCCCCCCAACTGGTCGGACCTCTTACGAGTATGGCATTTTGGTGCACTGTTTTTTTCCACATTTGCTTTATAATGTGGAAAAAAATCTGGAATGTGGAAAAATTTTTTGAGGTCTCTCGACATATGTGGAAAAAATTCAGGGTTTTCGTATTGAAAACATACCTGTACATGGGGGGGGGTTGGGGGGACCCCCCCCCCCCCCAACTTGGCCAACCCTGTACCCAAAATCATTCCCCCCCCCCCAGTTTGGAAAAAATTAAAAAAATTTTCAAAAAAGTGTGTTTTTTGGCCTTTTTTGGGTTTTCGACTTTTTTCGAAAAAAAATTTGGAATGGCACAAAAAATTTTGAGCGTTTGTGCCAATTGGCACAAAATTTTTGGCTGTTCAATTTTTTAATTTTTTATCGTCATTAGAAAAAAATAAATTCAGAAAAGAATAAACAAAAAATATTTTCACGAGCTTATAGGCGATTAGTATCGCGCGGATATAAGCTCAAAAATGCAATGCATCGTTTTTTAAATACATGGACATTAACAGCAGATAACATGACTAGGTTACATATTATTTCAAAAATCGTTTTCGAGTAATCGTGTACGAAATTTTGTCTCATAATTTATATGGATTGTTAATACGATAATTAAATTTACTGTATACAAAATAATTATTTGAGTCCAAAATGCCGTTACAGATTATAGAATGAACATAGCATAAATCGGTTATAGTTCCCCTGAATTCACTGCTCCTGAAAAGAGAATGCAGACTAGCGGACTCCAATCTTTCTTGATAATTCCTAGAGTTAAAGCCGTATAATCGTTTTGTGAACCACCTCTGAACTTTCTCTACCCTTTGTATTTCACTCATTGGGGTAGGATTCCGAATAGGAGTACCATACTCAAGGATTGGGCGAACATAAGTTTTAAATGCCCTGATTTTTAATTATTGAAACATTTAAAAATTAGATTTGATACCCTAGAAGCCTTGTTGATCATGTAATCACAGTGCGGAACAAAACTGAGTTTTTCATCAACATAAACGCCAAGAGTGACAGCATCAAGATCACATTCATCAATTTTGTACTAATTTGATGGATTATTTTTCCCCAAATGTAAGACTGCACATTTAGGCAATGACATACCAAGTTTCCATCCCTCAGACCATTTATAGAAACTGTTTAAATATTCCTGTATTAGTACTGTATTACATGCATCATTAAAAATTTTAGCATCATCCGCAAATAGATAGAGATCACTTTTAATTATATCACTCAGTTCATTTATAAATATCAAGAACAATGTTGGACCTAACACACTTCCTTGAGGAACACCACTAATTATTGGAGTTGGAGCGGAAATGATATTACTTAGTTTTACACATTGAGTTCTATTTGTAACGAAGTCACTAATCCAATTCATTGTCAATTTATCAATTTTATATCATTTTAGTTTTTGTGTGAGACAGTATCAAATGCTTTCTTAAAATCAATGTATACAACATCAACGGGAACTTGATCATCCAACTTCTTCACCCACTTAGTTTTACATTCAAGAAGTTTTAAGACACATGATTTATTCTTTCTGAATCCAAACTGCCTACTACTGAATAAGGAATATCTGTCAAGATGACCTACAATATCCTTATTAATTATTCCTTCCATGATTTTGCATGGTACACAATAAAGTGATATGGGCCTGTAGTTTTCAACTTTGCCACGGTCCCCTTTTTTTGAAGATTGGAATAATGTATGATGTTTTCCATAAATCAGGTAATGCGCCAGTCCTATAAGAAACCTCAAAGATAATACTAAGAGGTTCAGCAAGAACAAGGTGTAACTTTTTCAGAAACTAGGCGCACAGACCATCAGGCCCAAGGGAAAATTTGAGTTATAGATTTTTCAGTGCCAACAAAACTTTCATGAAATCAAATTTAACTGACTTGAGATATTCAAATCCTTTACCAGAAAAAGGAGAACTTTTTTCATCATCAACAGTAAAGACAGTTGCAAAATATTTGTTGAAAATATCACATTTGTCAAAGTTATAACTAACTTCAATATTATGATAATGCAATTTAAGGATCATTTCTCGCTCTACAGTTTTGCTGTTGACGAATTCATAAAACTTTTTTAAGGAGGGGGATTTTCTTGATTTTTAGACGATTTAGGGGCCGAAAATGCCAAAAATTTTTGGCGCTCCGCGCCGAGTCAATGAATATATTGTCTTCTCGTATTTGACCCGAACGCGAACCGGTTCTTTTCGAACAGTGTATCAGCATCGTTGCAGCAAAGTTTATAGACTTTCAATGAATGATGAGTGGAATCAAATTCTGAATATTCTCTTTTAATCATTCAGTCACATTCGGATTTAAAACTGAATTTCTTACTTTTTGTGCTTGATTCATTGAAATAGAAAATACGATATCGTTAGTGATGGTACATTGTTCCCACCGAAATTTTACACAATTTTCGACTTTATTTTTATTAGTCTTTACATCGTTCTTAAATTTATAAATTGAAATCAATTTGAACTTCCTGAACAATTCTAGAGTTATTTAAATTTTCTCAGCATTCCATTTATTTTCGATTCGTCGTGAACTACTTGCACAGTTTTTAGTTATCTCACTGCCATGGTTGGCTGAAAAATAGGTTGGGCACGATTTTTACAAAAAAATTGATGCGCTGTTAAACGTTAACTTTTTATCAAAATTTTGGCCTAAAACTTTTCCGCAGTTTTCAGTATGTTTCTAGCATAAAAATTTTTTTGTATAATTGGCACAAATTTTTTTGGCCTCTTGTGCCAATTGGCACAAATGTCCGTGCACAAAAAAACGCTGGTCCAAATCTCACAATTTTCCGGCGCTTGGCGCCGGTTATTATAACTTTGATAATCATTATTATTTATTACCAAGCTCAGGCTTACCATTCAATCTTTAATAGTTTTCATAATCTTAAACGTATTATTTCATGTCTAATTGGCAATCTTGAATATCATATCCTTATATTTAATGACGATGTCCGCATTTCTTCCCTCATAGATTTTTTGAGAAAGATCAACACGTCAACTTTCTAACCTTTTTTGAAGCGTTTGTTCCTTTCTTAACGTAAATTAAATTCAATAACTTCATGGAAGTATTTTCGGAAATTTTCTACGCTTCTGACCAATAGCTTTTTGGTCAAATTTATGAAATTTTACGAACATATATGGTTTTAAAATTTTTCGAACGATAAATTTCTAGAAATTACGATTCATGAACACAAAATTTAAATCTAATTTTTGATATATATGTTTAGAATGATTATCAGAAATCAGAATGCTTCAAATGGCTCAAAAACACTCAAATAAAGCGTTTATGAGCATTCTCAAGCGAAAAAAAGAGGATTTTAAGACTAAAACTTGTCAAAAAATTTCCACATGTGGAAAAAAATTTGACCTCCTTCCACATTTGTGGAAAAAGTTCCTGGAAAAAAAGTGCGAAGCACGGACATACTTGGAGGAGAGGTTGGGGGACCCCCCACCCATAACTTGGTCGAACCGTATACCCAAATGTCGGAACCACCACCCCCAACTTGGTCAACTTTATACCTAACCTCCAAAATGGAAAAAATGAAAAAAACTTGCGACTAAAATTCAATAATCAGGCAGGCAAGCAACCGAAAATTTGGATTCTACGCCAGCAAGAAATTTTAAAATTTTTTTAAAATGTACCAAAATGCACCTTTCCGACCTCAAATCCCCAAATAATTTTGCGCTATTTGGAGAAAGAGTCTAAATTTTTCCGCATTTGCAGATTTTTTCGTCAAAAACTTCGATTTGGTGAAAAAAACAGTGACCCGCGCGCATACCTGTAAAGATCTTCAGTCGATTGGCGGGGAGCGTAAAATCCAAATTTGTTTTATCGGGGTATCACCGATTTTTACCGTAATAAATGACCCTATTTGTGGGAAGAGTTTCAGAATGTGAAAAAATATAGGATCTTTCCACAAATGTGGAACAAATTCCTGTAACTCTTGAAGAAATCTTTTTAATTAGAAATTTAGATTTGTGGATCAGAGCAAAAATGAAAGTCTATCACAACATTTATTTTCCTAATTAACTGTTATCTAGGATATCATCATCATCATTATACTCATTCATCATCGTTACCTTCATCATCACTTTCATCGATATCTCTATAAAATATGATTATTTTCTTCAAGTGTTTCTGAGTGCTGGAGTAATGCTAAATGTACAAAATTTTGCGAGAAGTATAGGTCATCTTGGGGTAGTCCCCAAATGATCGAAAAGTTGTTAAAATTTTCCGGAATTCTTTGAAAAAAATTCAAGAAATGTCATTTTCCGCCCAACTTTTTCGGGTAGGGCGGAGGTTCCCAATATTTGGTTACTAGGTCTGCTCAAGTACTGGTATGCGCGCGCGTAGATGTAAATCTAAGTTCACAACATTCAGGGCATCCTTTTTTGCACACAGCAAAATGCGGACTTTGAAACATACATACGTTTAGTTGGAAGATTGGGATTCCCCTTATACTTCTGGAATCCCTCACCCAAATTTTCCAAAATTCTGAGGGTCTTCAAAGAAGTCGGAAAACAGTCTAAAATTTCGAAAATTTCAGCAACAATGCACAACAAATGTTCTTTGCAAAAATCCTTCGAGTTGGGGTAGGGTCCCAAGCCAACATTCGGACATTAAGGTACGACCGATTGAGGTACACGCTAAAACGTAGGGAGGTTTCCAAATTTTTTGGGGTAGAGGTCAGCAAGTGCTCAAAAAAATGCGTTTTGTCGGCCAAAAATGGAGAAAACACCCGCGTGATCAATTAATTTTTGCTTTGAAACTCATATTGAGCATTATTAGGCGCAAAGCGCCAAAAAATTTTGCGTTTTCGGCTGATTTCCGCTCCTAAAGCCATTTTCGACCAAAAATATGTAATTTCTCGTCGATTTCTGGCCGGCTAAGTAGCTGTCGATAACCGAAAGTTGGAGGAAAACATACATGTAATTTGGGGGAAGTGCTATAGTAACTCCCCGCTCAGAAATCGTTGACCATATGGCTAGCCATTGGGCGACTGCCCTCCCACGATTCTCCAATCCTATGGCTAGCCATATGGTAGTCCATACATGTAATTGGGGGGGAAGTGCTATGGGAACCCCCCCCCCCCAGAAATCGTCGACCATATGGCTAGCCATTGGGCGACCGCCCCCCCCCCCCAGGATTTTCCAATCCAATGGCTAGCCATATGGTAGCCGTAGGAACCCCCATACTTTTGGTCGAAAAAATACTGAAAAATGTCAATTTTTTGATTAAAAATGTCAATTTTTGAACAAAAAATTGTCAAAAACGTCAATTTTCTCGGCGCTTCGCGCCATAAGTACATATTTTATCATTTTTTAGACAAAAATTACTACTTTTTAAACCGTTTTTCGGACATTTTTCATGAAAAAAATCGAATTTTTTTTCCTTCAGGGACCCCTCCCCCCAAAATTTTGGGAATTACTGACCCCCCGGCCCCAAAAAAGTGCTCCAACCCCCCCCCCCCCAGACCTCGGAGCTCCGTTACATGTATGTGGTAGTCATAGGCACCCCCATACTTTTGGTCGGAAAAATACTGAAAAATGTCAATTTCTTGATGGGAAATGTCAATTTCTGAACAAAAAATGGTCAAAAATGTCGATATTCTCGGTGCTCCGCGCCGTGAACACATTTTTCGCAGTTTTTTAGAAAAAAATGTTTTTTTCGAGTGTTTTTCGGACTTTCCTGGTAAGAAAATCAATTTTTTTCTTTACAGACCCCTCCCGCTAAAATTTTGGGAATTAGTTACCTTCGGCGCCAAAAAAAGTCGCCCGATCCCTGCCCCTCCCAGACTGTAGGGCCCGTTACACATATGGGGGGAGAGAGTTGTCGATAACTGACTTTTCAATTGAAAATTTTGAAAGGACCCCCTCAATCTCCTATATGCAGGTATGTCTTGTTCGAAAAATCGGGCAATAAAAGGCTTTATTTGGACTTATTCTCAATTTTTTCGAAATTTGAGGTTGGCTTTCTTAACCGGTCGGACCTCTTACAGGTATGTTGTAAAAATATGCAGCGCGACTACATATTAGCTGCTTAGTGCAATTTTCGCTGAAGTGTGTTTTTTTCTAGCAGTTTTCTGCTTGAGAAAGCCAACAAATGTACTTTCGTAGCGCTGAAAAACTAGTCGTCAAAGAAATGAACATATTTCATAGATTTTGAAAATTAGTGTAATTTCCTCGCTTCTTTGCTGAAAACCACAGGCAAATTTCGAACTTTAGCGGCAAAACGCGAGAGCACGCCTTTTTCGATCTTGACGTGCGGAATGAAATGAAGTTGATGCAACTTTTGACAGGAGTTCGTCAAAAAGAGTCCAAAAATCATTCCTGTCCGTCAAAAAATTCTGCTCTGGGTCGAAAATGCACGTGTGTTTACTGGGTGTCCACAAGCTTTTACATCTTCAATGCTTATTATTAAGTCTTCTATTTGCGTGTTATTGTACTTTTTCTTGTTTCTTGAGCTTTAATTTATTTAAGAAATTTTGACTTTCTTGGTTGGCATTAGTAATCTGCGACTTGACTCGATCATCATGGAAGCGGAAGCCGAATACGACTTCATCGCGACGAGTGAGGACGAGCTTTCATTTCGAAAAGGCCAAATTTTGAAGGTAAGATAGAGTAAAGAAACTTGATAAATTACTTTGTGTTCGATTTCCAGTTTAGTCGGAATTTTATAATAAATACGCTATACGCTATCTATTATGGTCATTTAACTTCTGTGTTTTTGACATTTCCATTTTCTTTTTTCTTCTATGTTTTTTCAAGGCTACAAATGTTACTATTCACAATGTCTAATAGAAATAATATCGTTCCCAGATTTTAAATAAGGACGAAGACCCGCATTGGTTCCGGGCCGAATTGGACGGCAAGGAAGGATATATACCAAGCAATTATATAAAAATGCGAGAACACCGTTGGTATTACGGTAAAATTAGTCGCGCCGACGCGGAGGCTCTGCTAACCAAGCGGAGCATCGATGGTGGCTTTCTTCTTCGCGAAAGCGAATCTTGCCCTGGTGATTTCAGCCTATCTGTCAAGTATGTACCAACTTTATTTCAATTTCCGATTGGAATGTGCTTCCTCAAGCTCGATGAGAGTTTTAAAAGTTCACAAAAAGTAGTCATTTACTGTATATATATGTTCATCGAATCAAGGGATTTGGAGAGAGTTTGCAGCATGAACAAACTTGAATTTGACGTATCTCTTCTGACGTTAGTATTTTAAGTAGACGATTGATTCTGCAGTAAATTATCGCTTACATTTATTAAAATTTCAGGTTTCAAGACGGCGTTCAACATTTCAAAATACTCCGTGACAGCACTGGAAAGTATTTTCTTTGGGTTGTGAAATTCAACAGTTTAAACGAACTTGTAAACTACCACAGGTGTAGTGATAAATAATTTGATCGAATAAGCAATATTTATGTAGTTGAAAAATAAATTTTGATTTTAGATCGGCATCAGTTAGCAGACAGACGACAATTATGCTGAAAGATCTGGAACCGGAACAATGTCTTGTTAAGGCTATGTTCGATTTCGTTCCGCAAGAAAATGGCGAATTAGAGTTCAAAAAAGGCGACATTGTAACAAGTGAGACAAATGCTATCAACTCTATCATCCCATTTTATTGAAATTTTTGTATTAAGAGCTCAACTATTTATTCCGACACAAAATACAGCAAGTCAAACTTTAGCATTTCCCTTGAATAATGATTTTTGCTTTTCTAAACTGATTATAATGTCGAATAATGCAAAAAATTCATTATGATGAAACGTTCATTCTCAAGCTTCAATGATTCTAGAGTTGCATAGCTTCCACTGTCTTTACAAATTCAGTTCCTGTTCTAAATTTTTGGGAATATATATGTCATGATTCCGACTCCTGTACAAATTATAGATCACAGACATGCGCGGCAAAAACTTTCCAGGGGGGAGGGTCCTCAGATTTTTTGTCGAGAAATGGTAGGAAAACATCATGAAAGGTGTCTTGGAAAAATTTCAGGCGCTGTTTGACAATTTTTTGGGCCAGGCAGGGTTTTTTTCTGCACCGGTCGTTCCACATCTTACGGAAATCGGCCAGAAAAATTTCCGCACCACCATTATAAACCATTAAAAGCATTAAAAAATTTCCGTTCCGTGCGAAAAACTCTCGAAAAATTTTCCGCACGACCCCGAAAAAATCCCTGGAACCAGGGGATGCTCAAGGTTTCAGGTAGCAGGCTTTACCCCCTACCCCCTATGTGCGTGTATGATAGATTAGACCGAAAATGCTACTTTAACGCCGGAAATACTTTCAATAATAAAAAGCAGCTAATGGGTATCAGTACTTAGAATGTTTATAGTTCATGCTCATTTTTACTAAATAAAATGTTGGCCGTTTTACATTTTTCTTATTTCTGTATTCTCAACGCATGGCGTATTCGAAAAAATCAAGAGTATTGATTGTTCTATGGTCGTGTTGAGTAGTCAATGATCAGCTGTCGAGTGCCGACTATTCGATATGAATAAATGAAAAAAATATGAGACCGGCAAATTCAATGGTAGTAGACAGCAAAAAATGGACAAAACCTTGACATAAGAAATAAATCGTTCATGAAGAATGAATCTCTTTTCAAAACTTTCCAGCGGAAACACTTTTCTGTATAAGCTTGATTTCACGAAGCTTATTACAAACTTTCACGAATTCGGCTCGATTGTGCGAGTCATGAAAGTTAATTTCTGCCAAAAACATGCTACCATTCCAACTGAGAAACAAGCTAATTTTATTCACTTTTTTACCTCGCTAATTGTGCCTAGAGGTGCGTAAAATTAAAGGTTATAAAATTTTGAGGGAAAATTGTTAGCTCTATAATAATCGAAGTTCAGAAAGAACATTTAGGAATAAAAATTACCACGTTAACGGTCGATGCGCATTCAGGAATTGCAAGTGTTCTCGGAAAGCTTATATTCATTGCCGCTAACCCAATCAGAAGGCCCAAAGGGTTTTTGCATTTTGTATTTGTGAATAATTCGTATTTTTACGATTGCGGTTCGAAAGTTCCAACTTAATCGGTTACAGTTACGGTTCCAGTTTCAGAATTTGAACCGTTTAATAATGTCTGCAGAGCTTTTTCCGCATGCCTTCATCCGCACCGTGCGGAAATGGCCCAAAATTTTTTCCCCACACGAAATTTTTTTCCGTTAAAAATTTTTTTGATATACTGGAACGCTGCAAAATGAGTCTCTTCAACCCTTATCCCCAAAATGAAAGCCTTACATTTTCAGTAAAAAATCGTGTATTAATCGTTTCCCAATCACAAAACTTGTGTTGGCAAAATTCGGAAAGTTTCAAGCGAGAGAAACATAAAGATATAGAAAAATCTTAATTTCCAACAAAATATAAACCGAATACTGAAGAGTACCTATTGATGAATGAGATAAGAAACTTCAAAACATGAAAACCCGGCAGGTTTAACCTTTTCGGTGTGTCGCGCCGGAGAATTTTTGAACACAGAAGCATCTGAAGTTTTGGAAAATGTGTTCTAGAGATCATTTGTTATACTCTCAGTTTAAATTTTCCCTATAAAAACGATGGTATTAAACAAATGTATGAAAAAATGGGGGAAAAATCAGTAAATTCATATTCACCGGGAATACTCCAATTCTCACTATATATTTTCAAATAAAGTGACGAGTTTTACTCTCTCTAGCAGAGACATAGCAGATTCATAGAAACAATCAGGAATAACTGGAAACTAAAATTCTTTCTGGTTTTGCTTCAGTTTAGTGGTAGTAAATATCATAAGCTTTTCTGATTGCCGGCGCAGCGCGCCGGAAAAATTTGAGATTTTGACCTTGCACCAAAATGCACCTTTTCATCAATGCCAGCAGTAGAAACGCCCAAAAAAGGTCCCCACTGTGCGAAAAAACCCTGAGTTAATCCCTGCACTTGTATCATACATTGATATGAGGAGTATTTAAAGAAGGTTAGCTTTTTTCAGTTATCGATAAATCAGATGAAAATTGGTGGGAAGGTTCGCTGAATGGTCGCAAAGGCATGTTCCCCGCCAATTATGTCATGTCCTACAATCCGCAATAGCGCGGAAGTGATCAGTCGACACTTTTGTACCATATTTTACATTCGCACCGAAACGTCCGTATTTTACGAACAAAGAGAAAAAACATGGGTTTCCGAACATTTTTATCATCAGTATTTTATGTGTGATTTACCGCATTTGATTCGAAAAATGTAAGTAGTTTTACCATAATCAGGACGAAATGCAATCATATTAGATACTGAATCGAAAAAGAATCTGTTGAGTATAGAACTGAAACTCACGCGCCAATCTAATTCTTGGTGATCAAAAGCTATGATTGAATTTACATATCTTCAAAGAGCTATGTTTTTTTCTGAATCTCTCACCGAAAAATATAAATGTAGCTATTTCATTTCAGGTCGCGTCTATTAGATTGCAAAATTTTTATTTTCGCAGCTTTTCAAAATAGAGCTCAAAATTCAGAAAGAATTACAGTCACAAAGAAAATAGAGGACAACTTGTTTTGCATGATAGGACATTGATTTAAAATTAGTAAAAGTAGGAAAATTTTTAACTTGAAAAAGTTTGAAGGGCTTCTATGGAACGAAGCGTACAATGAATTAAATACGCGTATCTAGTTTTTAGCCTGCATTCTGAGTATCCAAAAGCATGCCAAAATTATCGTTCTTTCTGTCTAGCGTTCTATATTTAGTACTTTTTGCAATACTCTGAGCTGTTTGAACATTTTCTTGTATACAAGATTATTTTTGCGGCCAATCACAGGAATGTCTTTGCATGTCCAATTTTTGATGTATTACTACATGATTTGTGCCAGTGAGCATTCTATTCTATGTTCCGTATACATACAAAACGAGCTGCGTCTTAAAAATTTTATAACCGCGCGTTTTTCCGGAAAAAGTCAAATTTCGGGTTGTTGTCTTTTCTCTTTCTCCAAAAAACTAACTTATTTTATGCTTTTATGTTTGTATCGCCGTTTTCGCGTGATTATTTTCATTCTATGATTTTTTCAGTAAATTTTTTTCAATTTGTGTACTTTTATGCATTGGCTTTGATTTTTCGTCCAAATTTGTTTTGCTGCTTGGTTACCGTTCTTAAGTTGGTTGCAAATTTCTTTTTTTGTAGGCAATGTCTACGAACTCGGTTTTCAACGAAAAAGCGGCTGAAAATGTTGTTATCAGTCAAGTGACCCAACAATTTAAAAGCTACGGTCATTTCGGTCGATTTCGTGACAGATGTTTGTCTGGCATTAATAACCAAGTAAAAACTGTCATCCGATGATTTTTCCGCCTTCGACATAAGGTTCAATTTAATTTTTTGGTGGAAAAAATTAATTGCTGTTAAGAATAGGACTGTTTCAGATAGTGGAATCTGTTCGTGCAGTAAAATGACAATACCACGGGCCGTGCGCAGGATTTTTTCAAGGGGGCGGACCAAATTTTTTTAATGATTAGCCCCAGAAAATGTTGATTTTACGCGGTACACTGTGTGCAAGCTGCCTCAATAGGGGGGGGGGGGGCGGCCGCCCCCCGCCCTCCCTCCTTGTGCACGGCCCTGACTATACCTATATGTTAATTTTTTTGCGCGAAGCTCATGCACTAAGATTGTGATTTCTGGAATTTTCAATGATATACAACGTGTGAGTGTTTTGTTAGACCACTGAGTTTAAAAGTATTAGTGGTCTTTCATGACAATTTATTGAAAAACTTATGATCTATATCTGTCCAAAAATCAGGTGGCTTGTTTGGTATAAAACTGTAAATGATTTTATGCTCCCCATTCTTTCGACTTTAAATGAAACGGGCTATGAGGTTTTGTCAGTCACCTTTGTTTATACGACCAAGCTATGCACAGTGCACTGCTTTGTCGGCCGTGCGAAGAAATTTTTGGGCGTTTTTTGCACCGAACAGATTTTTAATTAAAAAAATAATCAAGTAATCAGTTTTTTATTGGGAATCTATAAAAGCGTACATTTTCTGACATTTTATAAAGTTAAACTCCCAAAACTCTTCCGACACTTCGCGTCGGATTAATAATTGTAACCCTTATTTATGCGTTTTCTGTCACAGTGTCGGTCATTAACCTCACTTGTCTCATGATGACATTATTGAATGTATAAATACTGTGCTTAGCGACACACGTCTTGATTTTGATTCGTTGTCATTTTAACATTCTTCAAATATCCCTGAATACTTGAAAGACTTGTAATTTTGACGTTATTCACACACGTATGGCTAACCTGTGACGAAAGTCTTTTCTGCTCAACATCTGCAAGATAATATTCTCACGCCAGCACTTGATAAATAACTGCCGTAAAAAACGTTACGACATTAGCAGTATCCAAGCACAGAAGAATTCTTCCCAGCATAAACCTGAAAAGATTTGCTGTGATTTAAAAAAGAATATTTTGAGCAGAAAAAATTTATTCGGCGCAAAAATTATTTTTAAGGTATGCAGAAACAACCGGCACACGGTTGAATTTTGAGAAGTTCAGAAACAAAAACGCAATTTCACGTTTTCTTTCTGTTTTTAGTGAAATTTTAATCAAAATATAGAAAGTATATTTCATTTTATCCCCTTCCCTTATTCTTTTTTTTCTATCCTTTATTCTAATCATTTTTAGCAGAATCATTACAATCATCTGCGCGATAGGATCGAAGATGCCACCAGATATTTTTTATCGATCCAAGAATGGCATCCGCAGATCGATAAAAATTTATTACGCGAGCGATTGAAGGATTTTTTGTCGAAGTAAGTTGAAAATTTATATTTTTCTGCTAGAAAGATTTTGCTCAATACGTCATTTTCTGACGTGCGAAAATGATAAGATTTTAAATGACTGTCTTTAAGGTGATTTATAAATAGAGTTCAATATTACGAAGAAAGTCATTCGTTCAGGAAGTTCAGAGTCAGACACATTTTCCAAAAATTCTTTTATTTATGCTTTAATAATAATCTAAAATTTTTGATTTCTATTGAGGAATCACTCCGTAAAAAGTGTCGTTCTGAAAGCAGTTAAAGATATCATGGCTAGAGAAAAATTCAACGAGAAAATATTCGCCGTAATCGATTCGTTGGTTCGCGATTGTTTACTCTATTATTGCGGGGAGAGTAAGGTTTTTTAATTTCAAGTTTATGCTGTAGATTTTACCGACGTCGAGATGAAGTCTCTTGATGTTCGAAATTTTTTTCCTGTAATCTATGCTTCGTTGTTGAATAATATTAACTTATTGAAAAATGAATTTATCTACTTCTGTCTTGAACTCTCGCCACCTGTTTTCAGTTCAGAATTTTTCAGTTTTGCCCAGATTGTCATAAATATCCAGTATTTTATTTATTTCCAATAAATATTTCATCCAAATAAAGTCAACGGGTTTCGTCCTTGTCCCCAGTTTTGTTGTTCAAAATTTCACAAAAAGGATTATTCTGTCGGAATAATAGTCATCACGTTCTACTCCTGAACGTTACCAAAATGACTGTTGATTCTTTATGAAAATTGGGAGGTTTATCATAACTCAGAACCGTGCGAATTCTATTACTGGGTAGGTTCTGATAGAAAACGGGTTTTTTAAATTAGTTTTTGTTGGCTTTTCTATATTTGGCTGATGACACTATCTGGCCGATCGAAAACATCAGAAAATCAACTCGTGGCCCAGATCTTTTTCACATTGACGAGAATTCGAACGTATAGAGAAGCACGTGAAGATTGAATCAGTAGAGACAAAATTTTTGGAATACATCTTTATTTTTTTCCGTTTAGCTTCAGAAACTCCCAGTACTGGTGTTTTCGACCCGTCCAATTTATCCGGTCAGCAGTTTAATGTTACAAACTGCGCTCAGTTTTACGCATCGTATCCGCCGCCGGCCATCGCCTTTCCGGCGCCTCCCGGCCGCCCGTATTTTTTCTACCCGGCCCCCGGAACGAACATGGCGAATTGGTCTTCGTCTTCGTACGATAATGCTCACGAATCAAGTCAAAAACAAGAAACGCCGAGCTACAATAATAATAATAATTATGATTATGATTCGATAAAGTATCAATTGGAACAAAAACGTGAAACGTCGATCGGAAATATTAACTCGTATAAAACGGAACAAACGACGATGATTGCACCGATTGGACGAGACGTGCCACTACGACAAAACGAAAAATCATCTTTTTATGGCAGAAGCTTTGTTCACTCGTCGTCCAAAAGAGAAAAGTTTGACGATCGTAGGCGGGCGCCGTACTATTACGATGATTATTATAAGCGTCGTAGGTACGATAATTACGACAGAGAAAGATCTCATAGAAGAATGGAAGACTGGCGATACAGAAAATGAAGTTCTGAATAAAATTGATGAATCTCCATATCACGTTTTTTGGAATAAATTTTTAGGGTTTCTGAAAAGAAGATCTTCATGTGTGTCGTCAGTCAAAGAAGTTTCTGTTTCGAACTGTGGAATAGCCATTCAAAATGTTAAGGGTCATTTATACTTGTCTTTTTCGGCGGAACGGAACGGAATTCAGTCGACACAACGTTATCGAACGAAAGGAAAATTTTCGTTCCGTTCGGTTGGAGGTTACCGTCGGTCATTTTCTAGAAAATTGCAGTTATCCTTCCCGATCGGAAGTTGATTTTCGGGCTGAACGTTTCAAGCTGTTGGCGATCGGTTCCGTTCCGTTCCGCCGAAAATGGCGAGTATAAATGACCCTTTACTTTTTAAACTCGCGCTCGGAAAATACAAGACGCTATAATAGATTTTAATGAATTTTTTCCGAAAAAGGATAAAATTCTTCCATGTAAATCATCCATTCCGTCGCTCCTGTGTACTATTGTGTAATTTTTGTTAATTACTGTATTATGCTGAAAAATTATCCATGGTCGAGTCATTTAAACAACCCTTTTCTTCGGAATGAGATGCTCAGCTTGAAAAAAATCAAACTGTTCGTGCATGTTCTCACGTGAATACGCTGCAAAATTTGTTGGCATTGTTGTGTCGATCAGAACAACACGCAAGTTTATAATTTGTGGTCATTTCCAAGGCAAGATGTTAGTGTACTGTAGCTTCTGTTACGGATCCCGATCAGTGTTTTTTTGACAGGGCATTGGCTTGGCGGAGCGAGATCTGTCACCAATTTGATCATATATACCTGCAATTGGGGGGACCCCCCAACTTGTCAACCACATACTTAACCCCTCCCCTCAATTTGGAGAAAATTAAAAAAATTGGCAAAAAAAAGTGTATGTTTTTGGCCTTTTTTGGGAAAAATTTCGACTTTTTTCGACTTCCTCCCCCAGCCAACCATATACCCAACCCCCCCCCCCCCCAGTTTGAAAAAAAATTAAAAAATTTGCAAAAAATTGTGTTTTTTGGCCTTTTTTGGGAAAAATTTCGACTTTTTTCGACCCTCTCCCCCAAATTTTCGGATTTACCCCCCCCCCCCCCCCAACTGGTCGGACCTCTTACAGGTATGCCCAAGCCTAAACCTAAGCTTAAGCCATACCTGTAGGAGGTTCGACCAGTTGGGGGGCGCGATTTTCGACTGAGAATATAAAGCTTTTATTTTAGGAATAATGGTTGATGAGACACGTTTTCCAGCGTTATAAACCATCAAAATGTAGAAATTGAATCGATCTTAGTCTGTAAATCTTCAGCTCTAATTACAGAAATGCGTGCAGCAATAATTTTTTGCTCAATCATTCTAAAATAATGTTTTCGACTCAGAGAAACGGATATGTTTCCAAGATTTTCCTGCTAATATACAGTTTTGTTCATTTCTCGCATTTTCAACTGGTTTTTCAACTGAAACGCAAAAAATTTACGTGTGTGGAAAAATTTTGGGTCATTTTCGCTCGGTGCGGATGAAGGCGTGCTGAAAAATCCTGTATACATATGTGTATCTATATTTCTGTCAGGCCCTCAACGGGTAACAATTCAACTGCGTTATGACTCTCGAAGTTTCCAATTATTGTCATTAACGTTAGATCTTGTTTCATTCCGAAAGCATCTATGAAAATAATAAGCGTTGATCACTCACTATTGCTTCTTCCGTATTTTGTTTGTCTTCATTATTTCTAATTTTTCCTTTGTCTGTTTTGTTTTGGGCATTATCATTTTATCTTCTGATGATTGCTATTGGACATACAACTTTTCGAAATGTTTGTCATTTAGATGTCGACATCAACGTCTAATTGGTGATTTGTTCCAATGGCAGAACATAAAGTTTATTTGAGAGATTTGAATCCATTGATCACTTGTATTTTATGCGGTGGCTATTTGATCGATGCCACGACAATACCCGAGTGTCTTCATACATGTGAGTTCATTTATTGCATTTTATCGTCCTTTTTATCATTGTAATGATGCGAGAAAAATATTTCATACGAACAAGACTTTTAGGAAATCGACTCGGTATTTATATTTTGTGAATTTCGCTGAGTAAATTATGAAAATTTTATTTGGTTAAAACAGTGCATTATTGAAAAATCGCTGACCTCTTGTCTCTAAATTTTTCTCGTTACTTGACAATTCTCTATCATGCTTTTTTTAAATTTAGTTTGCAAGAGTTGCATCCTAAAACATTTACAAGAACACACTCGATGCCCAAATTGTGATAAAGAAATACATCAAAGTCATCCCACACAATACATTAGCTATGATCGCACTATGCAAGATATAGTTTACAAACTAGTACCGAACTTGTACAAAGGTATTTTTTATTTTGCCAAATATTGCGTCGCTTTCGTTAAAAGATCGTGCCAATTTTTAGACGAAATGAAAAGGAGGGAGGAATTTTGCAAGAAAAACAATATTCCGTTCGATAATCCGTTGAGTAAGTCATCTCTCAGATGAATGAGACTGAACGTTCAAGCATTTTCGATGTATAGAAGAGCAATTGGATTGAATCTAAAGATTTCCTGGTCAAAATTCATGTTTAGTTTTTTTGAAGTTACCTTTTTTACTGAATTTTTCTAGAATATCAACCACCAAAATCCTTATTGTTGGTTAGTTTATCGTTGATGATTAATCATGAATTCTGATGAATAACCATACAATTTTTTGTTTTCAGATTTGAATACTGAGAACAAAGATAAACCAGTCAATGCAGTAGTGAATAATGATCACGCAAATGATGAACCGGTAAGAATTGCAAGATTGCTCCACTTTTGAACCTTTATCGTCTTCGATTTCAAAAAACATAATCAATTAGTTTTGATATTTAAGCAGAAAGTTTTCATTTCTTGTCTGTAAATAGTGTTTTTCTCGATTTAAAAAAACCATTTATATGCACACAAAAAAATGTTGCCAAATTTCAAACTCAGCTGCTCTTATTATTTTTTCAGATCGCCATTGTTCTAAATTCTATTTCAACGCCGCCGCTAGATTTCACTTGCAAATACCTCATCGTTTCCATACAAGCGACTGTGACACATTTGAAAAAATTTATAGCTTTAAAATTACTCCAAGATCAGGAAAGGTTTCAGGAAGTAATTTTTGCATGTCAACGAAATCAACTTTCCAAAAAACCGAGCATTGTTTTTAGATTGACGTTTTGTGTAATAACGAGTTAATGGGGAAAGACCATTCCTTAAATTTTATCCTTAGAACGAGATGGAGATCTAAAGTAATTTCTAAGCAATTTTCTTGTTGGAGAAGTTTTATAAGCATTTGTTTCAGGAGCCACCCTTGGAACTTCAGTATAGGATGCATATCAATATTTAATAACCTTATGTAAAAATTTCGTGCCTTCTCTTGCTTAGTGAGTCATACAGCTACTTTTCCATGTAGAATAAATTTTCTTAACTCGTCGATTTTTTGTACTCAAATTACTAGTCGTTAAGTATTTGTGACTTCTGTTTTTGAAATCTAATTTTGAGTTTTTACCGTAAATCCATAATTTCACTTTTTGTAGATGTCTGAATTTGATTGTTGAAAAAAGCAAAATATGATAGACAGCGACAATTGTCAGCAACGGACGATTTGGAATCACGATCGTTACGTAGAAAAATTGCAAGAATTGGCGCAGAATTTACCCAGTGACGTGAAAAGTTACTTCAATGATGAATTGTTGGACAATTTGGCTAAAGCTTTAACCGACGAGACAGTTTTTTTGATTGTTGCCGAACTTAAAGTACGTAGGAAGGAAATTTCTCTGTCGGTACTTTTTCACTGAATTTAAGAATTTTGACTTAATTCTAAATTCGAAAAGCAATTGCCTCGTAAAAAGATGATTGTCCTTACGAGTATTTTGCGGACTACAAAAATTTTGAGAAACAACTCATTTAGATGTAGTTTCACTTGCCTGCTTCATGTATATACCAACCTTCAAAGTTTAATTGTGAATCTTTTGGTAGTTTAAAACAGTAAGTTTCGCGTCTGCCATACACAAAATTGAAAATAATTTTTTTTCGTTATAAGATATGAGTTTCAATCTGTAAATTTGTCTGACTGAGTATAGTGATAAAAATATCCGGTAAATCCGGTATGAAGTATCTATCATCGGTCCATTCTAGGAAAGTCACATTCCATTGGCTTTAGAAAGTAAGAATTTCACCTACTTTTTGTTTGTCCCGATTCAAAAAAAGACGGAAGTAATAGCATAGTTCAACAACAGTTATCTGTCGTTTTAACATTCTGGTTGTCTGAAATCAATTTCTTGAAATGCATGTACTTTGATCATAAATTTATATAGTGTCGCTTTATTGCACAACATTTTATTTTTTCTAATATATTGGAAAACATTATGTACATTTAAGGAAGGGAGAAAATGCGAAGTAAATCAACAAATACTTATTTATTCTGGAGACTCCGTTGGTCCCCAAATTTTCAACATGACATTTCGAAACGTTGGGAGTTTCATCATTAAATTTGAGTGGTGCCTTCAATAAAATTGTAAAAAATAAACAGAACCTTAAACCAAAAAAGGGTGTAACTACAGGTATTTTTCGCGGCTGACTATCATTGTCGACAGATGATTAGAATTTCTATTTTATACGATTGGGCAAATGTTGATCATTTATAGGAAATTCAAGTCATGACCGAAAAAGCGTTATTTACCGAACGAGAAGTTTTGCGAAAGGAACGCGAAGTCGGTCGGAAAACTGTTGGAATTGATCTGCAGGTAAAATATGGGGCTTAAAAGCGATCAATTTTTGTAGGTTTCTTTTTTATTCTTACGATTCATTTTTCTAGAAATATGACGAACAAAGCGGTAAATTATTGGCTGACAAAGATACCTACATCATACACGAATTAGACAAATTAGTCGAACAACAACAGGTAATTCTTCCAATTTTTTTTGTTTTTTAAAGTTCCGTACATTGTTACTTAGATGACTCTCGAAAAAGCCGGAATTCCCGGATTTTTTGTCACTACCGATCCGGAATATCAAAAAATTCAACTTTCCGTATTAGAATTCGTTTCATTGTTGGAATTCGAGCGCCGTTTATTGTAGGAAACGATCTGTTTTTAGGCGATTGTTTTGTATATTTTTATGGTTCTTTATATATTTTTATCGTTCTCGCTTTTGTACAGGTAAAAACTGTATTTGAAAAAATGAAGTTTACAGTTTCAAACAGAAAGAAAAATAAATGCGTTGCAAAAGATACGGAATTCGGCTTAAAATTTACTTATTTTTTGGTATTCCTGATATGATTCTAAATACCTATAGTTTGTTTTTCTTGAAATGCTTCTAAATAATGAAAGTGGAAAGTAAGTAGTATTTCAGATTTTTACGATTTTATGATAAACGATATATCGTATAGGACTGGAACTTTGTGAGCGTATTGACCTAACCTTTAACAATTTTTCGAGTAAAAATTTTTACAGTAACAGCCCTATGTAAATGATTTTGACGACAGTTCTGATTTGTGTCACTTTTCTATTCAGAAGCATTTTATAAAAAAACAGACTATAATACAAGTGCATAGTTTGCAGTGTTTTGCCGAGCAATGTGCCACGTCGGAGTGCAAATTCGTGAGCCTGCGTTCAGCAATTCTTTGAGTAAAAATTTTTTGATGTTGATATTAATTTTTTAATTTGAAGACATTTTTAAAAAACTAACAATAGTTTGCGAAATTTATATTGTTCTGCATATGTTTCCAAAAGGCTGCTCTATTCGGGTTGCTGAAAATCGAAATTTCTGGTTCCAATATTTCATCGATTAGTAAGACATCCGAGTCAGTAAAACTTTGAGATTTATAAATTTGCATTTTTATCGGCCTCGAATTTTTTAAAATCCTGCTCAAATTAAGACAAAACAAGTTCACTCGGTTATTATTCTGGATCAAGATTTTTCATTAGATTCGGTCCAGTTTAAAAAATCGGACAAATGAGGCGATGAGAAGTAAAATTCGATCATTCCTTACTGTAGAAATATGAAAATATTCGTGAATGGGACAGACGGCCGTTTGCTCCATGCGCGAAACTGTGGATTGAGTGACATGCTGAATTTCTTTCAGGTTATGTAGATTTGTACGTCTAGAAATAAATTGGAAGTCCTGTTATCGAAGGCAACCGACAAGAACTTATGGTTGCTGATATTTACAATATACTTTTTCCGATATCCACTGATGGCACACAACCAAAAACATAAACTCAATACATTTCTTGTCAGCGTCAACATTGGACTAATGAACGAAATCGTCTTTGTCTGTTTTGTAAATCGCTGACCTTCAGAAAATTTCTAGCCTGAATTTGGAATGACTCATTTGTTTGGGAGCAAAACGTGACAATTTTTTATGTTCCCGATCTTATATGATCTCATTTCAGCTATGTCAAACTTTCCAGATATGGGTACCAAACTCAAACCAACGATTGTTTGATATAATACAGGAATTTTTCTGTGCCAAAATGCAGCAAATTAACGCCAAGTGATAGATCTCAAAAACAGAGAGCGGGTACAGTTTGGAGTTTCATGCCACCATCATAAGTAAGGAAAATCTCGAGGGACTGACTTTTAGCTTTTTTATTAGTTTATACAACTTACGAATGAACATTTTCTGTAGTGCGTTCCATAACTCGTCGTTTCCAATGAACCTTATTTACACTACAACGCATAAAAGTAGTGTACAATGCTAAATATGTCTGTACATGATGTCAGCAATTATACCATAGCTGATGAAAACAGGTTGAATATTGTATTTGATGAAGCACATCGAAATACAAAAATTAATTCAGGTACTCAATGAGCGGATCTTTCTTCTTTTCCAATTTACACCAGTTCAAAATTTAATAAAACTCTGGCTCCCATATATCGAGAAATATTATGTGGAAAACGCATGGATGACCTTTATCCAATTTTATTGCGCTTCTTTTATTGCTGAGAATAAGGTAAAAGCGAATTGATCATTCTTGAGTGTATTTATGCAATTTTAGTGTGAATAATGTTCAACGAGAAGAACGACCAAAGTAACATTACAATCAGTTCGATGTGGACTACCGAATGTATGATAACGAGTAGTATAAAAATTTCTACTGGAAGACGTTCCCTTGTTAGAATTAACTTCGCTTTCTCGAGAATAATCAAGGTTTGACAATTTCTAATGTTATCAGACACCCTGTTAGTATCGCAAAAACGGCCGCCTGAGGTAGAAAGATAAGTGGCTCTTACGATTAATTACCGGCCATTCAAACTCTAATCTATAATTTGGCAAAAGCGCATATAAGGTGGTGTTAAATCAAGCTCGATCAAAACCGATAAACAGTGTTTCCTGATGGATGAACATTTTTCAATAGAAAAAAAATCGAGAAAGAAAATGAAAATGATGATCGGCGCAAAACGACGATTTTTGTGGTTAATCGCATATTTTTGTACTGGCCAGGCGCCGGGAAACCAGCGGTGTATTCCAACCCGGTACCATGTCTCAGTACAAAAAATGGCGGTAACGCTAAATTCCAAATTAGGCAAATTAGCTATCATTACTAATAATAATTCCGTATCGAAATATTTCAAATACGACGAATGATCCTTTTCGACGACGGTACTCTATTTATATAGGATAGGACCCGCGTGGTGAGTCATCTTGTTGCAAAAATTTTTCGAAATAAAAGTAAGCCCGACAGAGTCGCGTTTTAACTGAACTATAAATAAGGAGCAGGGTTTTAAATGAAACGTCGAATATGATTAATCGTCTGGGAAAAAACGTATCTCGACACACGCAAGCCCCTCCTACCATTATTACTCAACACCCATTTCCGGCATTCGAACAACACGTGTCTTCTCAATTTATTTGACAACAAAAAAGGCGTGATGCGTCATACACTTAGTATGCAAATGAGGCAATAATGGTAAACAAGACGACTAGTAATTTTTTTGTGCTCTCTTTTGAACAAGTTCGAGCGTTTGTTTTTTTTTCGGCTGCAACAACGTGCGTCATATAAGTACACTAAAAGATATTGCGTGGAAGTTGCGTCATACAGTATGAAAACGGATTGTTACTGTAGTTTTCGTACGTGGGCGCGTGAAAACAAAAACTACGTTTTGTTGAAATGAAGAACGAACCGCCAGTTTCCCACAGACATCGCCGTCTGGGAAAGCTTTTAGGGGGACTAATGCCTACGTAAAAAATAATTTTCCATTGTTCATTGCGACTTTTCTTATGATAAACACATTATTTCTTGTTTTTCTGTCTTACATTTTCCCATTCATTTTTTTAATTCGCGACTTTAAATTTTTTCCTAAAATTTATGGCAATATAGGGAGTAAAGGCATCACTTTTTGGGAATCCAATCCATCAACTAAAAAACACAGTTCAACAGCTAAAGCATCTACGAAAACAGAGCTTTTATCATGACCTTTCAAATGATAGTACATTGAACAGCTGCGTCATTTCAGCCATGATACTGAATCTTTGATTTTGTAATATAACAGAGCGCAGAAAGTTGAAAGTATTAAACCGAACGAAAATACTTATTGTACAAAAATAGAAATTTATCAAATTTGACGCTATAAAAAATCGCGAGTAAAGCAACAGTCTCAACGTGATGTTGATACAAAATGAACAGACTTACTGTGACAAGAAATTCGAGCGCACTTAATGCAACGAATTAAGGTGCTCCCCACGGAATTTCAAAATTGGATTCTTATGATTTTATTTTTGAAAGATTTTAGAATAGCGAGGAAGGTTGTTCCATGCATTAATATACCTTTTTAAAAACCACATAACCTCAATTTTTTGCTTTGCCAGTAATTAGCTTAAAGTCGTGTTGGCGACGTTTGTTAATACAGTTAAGCAAGAAAAAATTATTTTCATCGATATAAGTATGATCTTTAATAACTATAACTGTAAAGATTTTAAAAAAATTGTTGATAATCCACGGGTTTCGAGCCGTTCTTGAGAAAAGCTAGTCGTTCTTACGAAAGATTAGATTTCTTACTAAATAATTCCGTGGTGAACTTCATATGTACATATTTTCTATCAGTTGAATGGATACACGTGCAGGGAACTCCGCTTTGTTCATAATAGGGAGCTTTTTTCATAATCCAGGTGAAATGACTTTTGAAAGAAAAATATCGAGAAATAAGCACGCCAAGCTGCTGGATCAATTCAGCCACCATTTAATAATATGTTTTGATTGGATACTTGGAAAACGATTGTGTAGCGGATGGTCGGCCATGCCGTTGCGCCGGTCCTCTGTGACATGTGGTCAACTTTCAGACGCGTACTCTATTACTAAAATCAAAGTATTTATTTAGGCTATCCCACAAAATTTTTTCATTTCAAATGTTGCGCATTTGAGTTTACTATTTTCCTTCAACTTTACATGATGTCTATTCTGTTCATAGATTAATTTAAAAACAACGTTCGCTAATCGTTTTTTCTAAAAATTAAAAACACAAGCATGCTTAATAAATGTTAATTTCACGCAATTAACAAAAAATAACAAAAACTTCATTTAGTGTCTAATTAGTACTATTCAAATATGAGTTTTCGTTTGATTTTACCCTGCTTTCTGTCACATGTTGGTTAATTTGTTATTCAGTGAATTAAGAAAACAAAGAATAACTTGATCAATTTTTGCAGGCTTCTACGCATGATAAATTAGGAAACAATTATGAAGAGTCACATTTTCTCTAGAGTTGACAGGATACCAAAAATATGTCTGTGAACAACACGTGAGCTACATAAGCTAAAAACTGTTGAATTTCAACTAATAAAGCAAGAAATCATCACCCACAGGCGTCAAAAGCAGGCGTCTAAGTTATTTTTGACCCAAAAAATATTTTTTTTGCATCGAAATCTATTTTTAGTAAGGGCTTCAACTTTATAATGCGTTTTTATACATATTAGCTTATAAAATTTTCCACGTAGAAGTCGACCACCCGATATGGTCGTCCAAATGCTGCAGTCGGCCACATGGCACGGTCGGCCACTTGGCATATGATGAAAAAACCGGCGTATCTGTGGTCGGTGAATGAACGAAAAATGAACGCCATCCAACTGAGACAGGACTCCATAAAACGTTTTGCCATTAAACCTTCGAGACTAATCCTCAGACACTTTGTAGTCTTCAGTGCATTCTTTGATTATTGTGCTCAACTGGTTGGCTAACTAAGTAAAGGAGCAGCAGAGGTAGCCCTGCTAACGTTACTCATAATAGACTTTCAGTCTGACTGAGACATAAGCAAATTTGTATGCAGTGATTTTATCGGGATAGCAATTGAATTTCGAGGCTAACTAACATTTTAGTCCTTTAAACGTGACCATAGTGAACTTGCTTATTGTCATTTTAGTGATATTGATTTAGCGATGCCTGTGTGGCTAATCTAGCCCGTGGTAAAGAGTGACTGAGAAACCTATTGGGTGGATTTATTTGGAAGAGATCAGCTTTTCGAGGAACTGCGTCGAAAAGGTTTTATAACATCGATTTAAAACTTTGTCCAGCAAAGCAAGATAACTTCTGTTGAACTTTAAATTTCTACCGCCGGTTCAAACTGTCATCTTTTCACTACCGACATCTTCTGATGTTCAATGATTTTTTCCATGCGAAAACGAAAGCAATGTACATTGAAATGATCCTTCTCTTATTTATGACACACAAAGGGGTGAAATCATGAAATATTCGCAAGACCTTGCTTAGGCCTACGCATCAAACACAGTCGGCCGAATCCAGAAACTGAGTAAAAAGAAAATACTTTCGGTGGAGAGTGGTAGAATTTATGACACATAAAACCACGAAAAAAACTGTGCGGGTCAAGTTGACTCGAATAATTTTGGGATTTCGGGATTTCGATGATGAATCTGAACGAATCATATTTGTTTCGAAGTAAATTGTTAACAAATTCTTTGAATGCAGATAAGATTTTTTCAAAGAACTAAACTTTCTAAAACAGATTGTGGGTCGTTGACAGATCTATTACCGCTACTTTTTTGAGCGGTAATTGCAACAGGTGCCGTACTGGTCTATAGACTCTCGCCCGTTAAAAAAAGACTTGTACCTGTGATATTACTATAATCAAATATCAGTAGTCATAACTAGTCTGTCTCAAGGCGATCTACAGATCGATGCCCAGTTTGCCGCATTCCAGAACATGCCCTAAAACAAGAAAGGTTCCCAAACCGTAAATTTATATACATGTTCAAACATGCGATAGAGAAAATACTAATAATTCTCAATTGCTCAATCAAATATTTTCTCGTTATCGTATCATCAAAACAATTTTATATGTGATACGATAGTCGTTGAAGCCTCCTCGCTGATAAATCTACACAATAGTGTTGCTATTTATAAAAGAGTTCCACTTTCAATAGATGAAGAGAAAAAGTAAAATAGTAAAAAATACTCCAAAATATTGGGTGTATCCCCATTCCCCGAATGTCCCTTTTCCCCGAATGTCCCGATTCCCCGAAAGTCCCTTTCCCCGGAAGTCCCGTTTCCCCGTAGAACGCTATAAATCAAACACTGATTTCCCCTTTTCCCCGAACGTCCCTGTTCCCCGAAAGTCGACTCCCGTTTCCCCGAAAACAGAAGAAGGCTATTTTTAGATTGCACTTTGTAAATTGAAAATTTTTCCATAGAAAACATTATGAATTGTAGGTATAAAAAATTAAAATTAAAAGTTGCTGACTTTAGATTACGTGCAACTTACAAATCTGGGTGATTTTTAAAGTATTATTGTGTGTAAACAGCTTTACAAAACTTTTTTCACAATAAGACAACTTTTACTTTGATTTCGCAACTATTATTTTGATTTCACAACTTTTACCTTGATTTCACAACTTCTACTTTATTTCACAACTTTTACTTTTTGAAAAATGACCACTTCTACTGAATCTCTGTTTGTACAGTAATCATAAATGCTAGGGGCATAAAATTTGGCCCTTGTAACGAAGACAAGCAGAGCATTCTAATGCAGTAATCCGCATTATAAAAGCTCCATCCGTTCAAAAGTTATGAAAGTCAGCACCGGTCGCCTTTTTTTGGCTCCCTGTACATGATCGGGATCTGGTCGGATCTGCTGTACAGGATCTTCATACAGATCCGACGAC
This sequence comes from Romanomermis culicivorax, assembly GCA_963922205.1. NCBI lineage: Eukaryota > Metazoa > Nematoda > Enoplea > Mermithida > Mermithidae > Romanomermis > Romanomermis culicivorax. The sequence continues at coordinate 328,254 of CAWUHX010000163.1, read as the reverse complement.
TGCAGCTATCTAGATCTGGATCATGATTCGACGAAACAATTTTTTAAGATCCGGATTCGATTTAGTCAAAAAAGTGGATCCGTCCTATTCGGGGAATCGGGACGTTCGGGGAATAGGTACTAATGCATTGTTCGGGGAAAAGGGAATTTTATTCATTATTCGGAGAATCGGGATCTTCGGGGAATAGGGACTTTCGGGGAATCGGGACGTTCGGGAAAAGAGGACGTTCGGGGAATAAGGACACAATCAAAATATTAAGTGGATCTGAACAAAGGGCATAAGCGTCGCCATGCCTCACCTCCTAGTAAATAAATTGAGTTTTTTTAGTAAAAAGTTTTTGAATGATAGTCAGCTTTTGAGCGAAAGTCAGCTTCCAGTTTTTGAATTTGATCTCCAGATATGAACGGATATAGTGTGACAAATAGCATGAAATCGCAGCAGTAACTTTATGACTGATTCCACATGCCTTTGGTTCACTGATACTTTCGTTGTCATCGATTATCATTTGAAATGTGCCACAGGAATAGTATCTCAAAGCAATGCAAACGTTCAGTATTGCAGGAAAGTCAGGCTGTCAATATCTCCGCGACTCAGTTCTGTAATAGTCAATATACCTTGACAATAAAAACAAAACCTTTGCATAAGTTTCGTATCATACAAAGCTAAGGGATCTCGTATATCTCGAAAAACTTTTTCCCACATCAAAGCCCTGTAATATTCAACTCTCTAATTAAAAAACAGCCATTTCAATGAAAAATTTCGATCTAAATACATTTTAGCCTGCTGAGGTAAGCGGCTATATTATTTGGTCCAAAAGTCGATCGATTTAGGCCGACCTTTAAACGCTGGGCTTTTTATGAATACCGTTTTTTTCTGATTTTGGTCTATAGACCGGTCTATAGACTTTAGCCTTTTTGGGAATACGGCCCCAGGTCGGCCAAAGGAATTTTTGTCTGTAACAAATAATTAAAAAGACATCTTTTTCTGTCTTCTATATGTGCAGTGCACGTGACCAGATATTGTTCAATAACGAAATCTTATGGCCGCACACTTCCTACTTTCATTGCTTCAAAAAGGTTCTCCGGCCTAATGTCATGAGAACTTATGCGAGTTTTAACAATTTTGAGAAGTGTGACTATTTTCAGCGAGAAAATTCTAGATGTATGTTATTTCTATTGAATTTTTGACGATATTCCGAAATTTCATGTTTGAGGTCCACCATGTGATTTACATCCATGAACATTAAATTCCCAGTACAAATTTTGTATGCTTGAAACGGGTGTGATTATTATCTTCTGATTATTCACTCTTTAAATTTCCTATCCGGTCAATTGGACGATTTGTTCCTTTGTTCGCTTAGAATAATCTATCTTTTGAAAAACTTGGGCCATTGATGGTTTAACCTTCACAACTTCTTGTTCAAATAATGCTCTAACATATAACCTACTGTTTAGAAATCTACTGGTAGTCACAATAAGACTTGGCTCGATATGATGTCTAATCATTGCACTTAGTCTTATTTTTCGTTGCCCTTCGCTCACTCATGTCATTTTTCGTCACGTTGGGTGGGCCAAAAAACAGCCTAGAATCCGTTAGAATATACACTAGTCTCGTAAATGAGCCGATTTAAAACACGATAAAAACAAGAATCTCTTTAAACCTTAAAGAATCAGATATCTTGTTTTTCAGTTATAAAATGCTTTACTTCCCACAGGTCAAGAACTACTAGGATGCACTTTAATATAAATTTCATCAAAACAAACTGAAACTACGTAGTTGGAAGCTTCGAGGCAATATTCATACTAAAAGCAATATTTTGGAAATATACCTCCGGCATAATATGAGTTCCGATCACACATTTGAGGTTTTCTGCTTATAAATAACAGCTTTTCACATTTGGATGTCACTTCTCCATCATCAATATCATGTATTTTTCATAGCATCTTGCATATTTTTCGCTCTGAATCCATTTATAGCTTATTTAGTTGGAGATGATAGGCTCAGCGGCAACCGAAAAAGTAGGTTCAGTTAGACACACAATTTTTACGGAATAGAAAAATGCTAAAATCCGCCAAACAGTTGGAAGACCCAAATCATGGTATCATGATGCTTATCAACTTTATATTTCGGCAGAACCGTGTTTGGCACCTGCGTGTTGATCGAGAAATTGACCATTCAAAGAGGTCACGGATATACATGCACATAGTGGGGTTGTTGGGGTCTGGAGCCCAGTAGGATTTGATTGACCCCAGAAGATTCTAGCTGACCCCCATCAGGTTCTGCTCTACAGCATTGATCAGGAAGATGATGAAGAAAAATGAGATGGAAAAGATAAGAAAGACGTCATAAGAATAAAAATGATGCTCTTGTTCAACGGGTTTTCTCAACAAAGTATGCATAATTCCATAAGAGTAACATTTAAACCTTTAAAATCCATGTCCAGGCGAATATTTAAACATATTTAATTAATTAAGGTATAAGAATTTTCTGGTTGGATGTTAGAAAACTTTTTTCCATAACTCAGAAAGAAAAAACTTTAATCTCACCTCCGGTCCTGGCTGACCCCCAGCAGAATTTCCACATTGTGCGTGTATAGTCACATGAAAGAAATTTTCAGCTGTTCTGTTTGTCGCTCATGAACGAAAACTTTTCTGCCTTAATTACGATAAACTTTACTATGCTCCACTTATTTTGAAATAATCGATGTCAAAGTTTTGGAAAACTAGAGATTTCTATAATCTTGAAATGGTTGAAAACAGTCATCATCAAGGAGTATGTATCATGAAAATTTATTGAATATAGTCAAAGAGCCTTCCATAATTTATGATAAAAAAATTGGCTGCGATCTCGCTGCATCGATCATTTAAAAACGAATGGAGATTATTTTTTTCTGCGTTTAAACTAAGTATGATGATGGGATCGTTGCAACGATCTTTTCAAGATCAATGAAGTAAAGAAAACCGATATTTTAGCAATCTTCGGTGCAACTGAAAAATACTGCACTACTAGAAACAACTATTCATCATTTAGAAAGGCACGAATTCTAATAGCCTAGTGAAACTGAAAGGCTAACGATGATGAACTACTGAACTACTGATGCTGATACAGGGACCGAAAAATGAATGAACAACGTTTCTTGTCACAACACAGTTGCCGACAGAATAATATCGACTTGATTACCAGCGCAGTCCACCTGTATGATAGTTCCTGTCCCTTTGCAGAACAGCTCGAACTTGGCTATTCAAGAATCATATCAAGATGACTGGATTCCGCCATAAAAATGCAACAAAAAATTGCATTGTGTGCAAGGTTCCATTAGCAAGTTTTTTCTCAATCACAAGTAGGACATGTTGCACCAGAAGAGAGAAAAATATAAAAAGGGAAACTACTGCATGTCTCTGTGATGTAAACGTGCTATTGGTCATGTTGTGGCTGCATATCGGATCAAAAGTACTTTGATGAGGGCAGAAATTTGGTTTGAATGTTTTAGAAATCAAATTATAGGAGATCTTGCTACATATACGTGAGACGGGTGCATGTGCTAAAAAGTTTCAACTGAAAATCTCAAGATTTTTTTTATGAGGATTCCTTGTAAAGTATGGGTTGAGTCTATTCCACAGTCCATTGAGCCTGACCGCCAAGAGGCTATAGTTGATGTATATGTATGGTCTTAGTTGATTAAATCATCACCGAATCCTTCGATTTTCAGCCTCGTGTGTCTAAAAAAATTATTTTACTTTCGTTAGCGTCCCTGGCTGCAGCCATAGTTTGTTTTCCTTCTAAATCGTAGGAGTGAGAAGCAAGCATCATTATAAATTCTTGATTTTCCAGCTAAACTATATCTTGCAAATGACTAGAACCTTCAACAATTTTTTCACAATTGTAAAAATAAAAACAATTTTTTCACAATTGTAAAAACAAAAACAATTTTTTCACAATTGTAAAAAATTTTACAATTGTAAAATTTTTTCACAATTGTAAAAGCTTTGTGTAAGAGAGTTGAACAATTTCGATTGCTCGTATTATTGGAAAAAATCGATGAAAAAACCAATTATCTCACATAAGTGTGCAAGTTATATACTGAAATTGATTTGATGAATAACATTAATGCGGATGATCTTGGCTGATGTTTCAAAGTTCGCGACAAACTGTTATACAAAGTTCTTCATTATGAGGCCAGCTGTGTTCTTCGAATACCTCGACATCTTCTTATATATTGCTGCGTGTTTTATAAGATTTTTTGGCTCCTGATTTTTCTAGTCCTATGGAACTTCCCCCGGGAAAATTGAATCACATGATATAATTGGAACAAAAAACGAAATGTGTATGGTCGAATTTGATTAACTGTCGTTATTTCGACTTTCGAATTTTAACCACACGTTCACTCATCTCATTTATCTTTAGTAGGACGAAGAAGATTGTTTTTTTAAAAGGGGAAGTTCATTCTGATCTAAAGGTTTCTGAGCAGTGTATTTTCTCATCTTTATAGTTTATCAGTCTAAATACAGTTAATTGTATTCGCGTGTTTAGCTTTAGGGTTCTTACGCTACTACTTCTCCCTCAAAAATGAACTGACGAATCATTTTTGTATTATCAGTCTGCTGCATCAAGTGCAGCTTTCTCTCTCTTTTCTTCTTTGATGAAACGTTTCCATCTCAGGAGCTAATGTTGATCGGAAGCTTTTAGATTTCCTCCTTCGTTTCGAGACTATTCATAGCTAGATCGGAGCATATATCATAAGCTTCATTTTTTAAGGCGATAAGCGGCTTATCATCATGCTAGCGCGTATGATCATCTATTGTTCGTTCACGGGCACATTTGCATAAAAGTTACTTGACCGTAAAATGATTCTTCGAAAATAGTCCTAATTGATCATATTAAGAACTGGAGTCGAGGCGCTTTTAGCATACGTCTTTTAATCTAAGACCGTAGTAAATATTCTTTTTTTCAAATGTCTCGAATTAAGAAGTCACAAAAAATATGGTCTATTTATTTTCAAATGGCAGCAAATGCATAAAACTTTCTCGTTCATTGTAATGAGGTCAAATTCATTTGGGTGACAATAGAATTTTACCAGAATCAAAAATAGATAGATACGACATATTCCTTTTGATTTACCTTTCTCTTTGTCGAGAAGAAATTCACGCATTTATTCAGTATTGGGTTTTCCACTCCATGAAAATTGAGTGTCAAATTCAACCGAAGTAAATGGACCGTAGCACACTATAGTTCATAGTTTACTCAACGGTGTCCGGTAAAAATCTGGACTACCATAAAAGGTCGTTTTTTACAACGCCAATTTTTATTATGGAACAATCTATACATAAAGTTAAAGAGCAAGAAAAACTCTACAAGATAGGGCTAATTACACGCTTTAATGACTTCATTTTGTCATACAGAACCAATCCTTCTGCGAGTACTTACAGTCAACTTCTGTACAATATTGTTATGAACTTTCTTAACAGTACTTTATACCAGTTATCAGTTTTTGTAAAGTTTTTGCTTGCCAACTTTGGACGTAGACCAAAGACTTCAGATACGACCAAAAATCCTCGATGGCTCGAACTTCAGTAACATAGGCAGGGTTTAAAGACTTTTCCACAAATTCCACATTTTCGACACACAAGTGATCCAAAACGATTTTGGCATAATAACACATACTTGATCAGGCCAAAAGACATATTCACCTTGAGTGTAGTCGGCACGATGCAAGGGCTTAATAAATTCCTCCAAATAATGTTGAACGTTGATGGCATAGCCAGATTTGCAAATGAAGGCTTGGGACAAGCCATTCATCCCGATGGTGACCCTAATCAAAACTTTCTGTTCGAACTTTACTTTTTCAACAAATTTAACATCTGAAGGTTTACCTGATATGTCCTGTGTGCAAAAACCGCCACTGCCATTTATCGAGGAGTGTGACAGAGTAAACTATGACTCACCATCTGTGATGGAATTTTTTTCACCAAAACATCAAAGAAGCTGGCCACACTTCATCTTTGCAAGTTGAATTTGCATACTAGATGTAGAGAGAATTCGAATTTTCTTCCTATACTGTAATTTTAAGTTTTTCTGAACAATTTCGTGTATGTTCGACCTCGAAGCTCCAAATTTTCTGGCAGTCAGGTGAATGGACACAAAGCCACTGTCCTTGAATGCTGAAGTGAGCCGCTTCAGCTTGGTTTTTGTAATACTTTTTGGCTTTCTGCCAGATCCAGGATAACGATTAGATGGTTGACCATCAGCATACTTTAGTAGAATACTATAGAGCATACTTTTCGGAACACCTTCGTTTTTGAAATGAGAAAACTTAAATTGTTTGCCTTCATCTAAGTGGTTAGAATAAAACTTGTACATGCCAGAATGTAAAGCTTCCTCTTTTGACGGCATTTAAGAAGCAAAAAGTGAGCACAAGAAAAAAAATTTTCACTGCTTAGATGTAGATTTCACGCTCTTTACAATGGAGTAACTCAGTTTACACGATTTCAAAAATTGGTGTCACAGTGAAGGATTGAAAAAATTCCAGATTTTTACCGGACACCCGTTACCTCATCATATAGTTTTTTGTTGATCGAAAAACTGTTAGAAGGTTACTTAAGTGGCACATATATTTACAGTCGACGTGGTTCAGCAGTCATGAAATTATGGAATTACTTCACGAAAGTAAAACATGGAAACTAGTCAACAGCATACATGTAACGGGGCACCGAGGTCTGGTGGAGGTCGGGCGACTTTTTTGGGGCTGGGGGTCAGTAATTCCCAAAATTTTGGGTGGAGAGGTCTCTCAAGGAGAAAAAATTTGATTTTTTCACGAAAAAAAATCCGAAAAATGGTTCAACAAAAGTCATTTTTTTCTAAAAAGACCGAAAAAATGTATTCATGGCGCGAAGCACCCAGAAAATTGACGTTTTTGACCATTTTTTGTTCAAAAATTGACATTTTTCATCAAAAAATGACATTTTTCATCAAAAAATGACATTTTTCAGTATTTTTCTGACCAAAAGTATGGGGTCCCTAGGGCTACCATACGGCTAGCCATAGAATTGGAAAATCCTGGTGGAGCAGTCGCCCAATGGCTAGCCATATGTTCGACGATTTCTGGGGGGTAACCATAGCACTTCCCCACAATTACATGTATGGTCAACAGTGTTACAAAATTTTATTATGTGGTTATCACTCGTAAGTTTTGATGTGTCATGATAACAATGAGTTCATTTTTCAACGAATCTAAATTTTATCCGATGAATTTGAAAGAGTATAAGCTTTTTCACTTTGCCGGAATGTACGGTTAGAAGCAACTTTAATACAGAAACTATTTGTTTAGTCACTCGTATTCGAAATTTTGTTTGCTTCATATCGGGCCGCTTAAAAAAGCAGGTTTGAACCTAGCTCATCAGCATTTATATGTGCTATAGAAAATTCTAGTTTTTCAAATCGTGAAAAGCTGTTGATGGTATAACGTTAGTCCGCAATTTACTGAGTTTTGGTGAATTTTAGAATATCATCACTAAACTGACCGTTTTTTAGACTCTCTGAATAGACTGAATGCTTTGCAAGAAATTCACAGTATTTCTTTCAGTTCCTAATCTGGAATTTAATGGTGGATCGTCGCCGTGGCACATTATGAATTAAAAGTTTTTCAACTTTCCTAGGCTGCCAGTCTCATTGTCTTTAGAACAGAACTACGTTTTTGTATCCTGTCATTAAATTTTCATCATTTTTTTATCTCCTTCTCTCTATCCACACTCTCGAAAATGATCACCCACATTTTTACCTGAAAAACGAAAAAAACTGAGTTATTAGGGCCAGCAGCTCCCATAGTAAAGCCGTTTTGCCTTTATCCGGCTTTTCATTATATTAATTCGTTTCTAGGGGCAAGATAGAGAGAGAGGAGAGGAAAAATTGTTTGGAAAAAGTGCCAATTTAGGAGAACAATTTTCAATAAATAATTAGTATATCTTCCAACGACAAAAAGCAGAAAAAATCCCTCTGATTATTGGCTTTAGCTATTTTCATAGAACTTGGAAAAAGTAAAATATATCATTTACTTTTTTCAAGTTCTGTGACGTAACCTTTTCGAGGGAAGATTCACTTCTGTGCATCCACTGATTCCTCGAACCGGAAATCCAGAGAATTTACACCTTAAGATGTGACCATATACGTCGGCAGTACATAAATTTTGAACGGGTCAGTTTGTTTCAATCTTTTTCGTCCATGGAATCTCGGAAAGAAAAGAGGTGTTCAAGCGAATAATCAACAATTTGCGTTCACAGTCGCTTTTTTCTCTGATTGACTGAAGCAGATAGGATTCCAACTTGTAAAAAAAATAGCTTAAAATGCATGGTCAGCATGCTTACGGATTTATTGGGTTTTTTTGAATTTTCAGGCTTATTTGTTAATGAATGAACTATAGATTATTTCAATTTGGCCGCATTTTGAGGCCAAAAATATTGTTTACCTTTCAAAAAGATATATGTAAATAGTTGACAATATACATAATCAACCGCCGCTATACGATTTTCTTTCTTTTTCTTTTCTTTTCTTTTCTTTTCTTTTCTTTTTTTTTCTTTTCTTTTCTTTTCTTTTCTTTTCTTTTCTTTTCTTTTCTTTTCTTTTCTTTTCTTTTCTTTTCTTTTCTTTTCTTTTCTTTTCTTTTCTTTTCTTTTCTTTTCTTTTCTTTTCTTTTCTTTTCTTTTCTTTTCTTTTCTTTTCTTTTCTTTTCTTTTCTTTTCTTTTCTTTTCTTTTCTTTTCTTTTCTTTTCTTTTCTTTTCTTTTCTTTTCTTTTCTTTTCTTTTCTTTTCTTTTCTTTTCTTTTCTTTTCTTTTCTTTTCTTTTCTTTTCTTTTCTTTTCTTTTCTTTTCTTTTCTTTTCTTTTCTTTTCTTTTCTTTTCTTTTCTTTTCTTTTCTTTTCTTTTCTTTTCTTTTTTTTTCTTTTCTTTGACGTTGACATAGAAATTTAAAATCATCGCTATCACAATATTCCAAGTCACGATTCTACCAATAGTAACACATTGTGGTCCCTCAGTGAGATCAGTTTTTACAATGATGTTTATTTTTCGTTGGGTCATACAGTCCGCCTTCCAGATTCGACGTGGTGGGTCTCATCAGGCTTTTACTTTTTCCTTTCTGCTTTCTTGCCTCATTTTCCTCTTTTTTTTCTATCGCCCAAAATTAATCAAATTTCTCAGATATTATATTAAATATTCTTGGCTAAGATCCGGCGAGTAATTCACTTTTCTGTTTGATCGCCGCCTGCCTCTCCGTGTTTCGCACTTTTTCTACAATAAGCAAAAAATAGTCGGCACGAAAAGCGGGACGTGCTAATCGACATGGCTGCGTTTCCGCCTTACTTCATCATCCATGCGTATACGAATTTCCACGACGGAAGTTATTGTCTAGTATTGTGATTTTATCCGTCACTCTCCTTACAAATTCAGGGTGACATTAATCATGAAGACATTTCATCATATCGGGCAGCCTGATTGAATGCAACCGTTTTTTCAAAATCTTGGGCTGTGATGAAAAAATAGACCAAGATTTGGCGTCAGCATGCTCTACTACGTCTAGTAGTAGGACTGGAACTTTGCGAGCATATTTTTTGAGTAAAATTTATACCTTAATAGCATCGTGAAGCTATGTCGACGACTGTACATTTTTTTTATCCGTAGCATTTTATATAGAGGCAGAATGTAGTCTCATTAACTTGCTTTGCTTAAATGGTTTCGAACTTCTGTGATCTATACCGACATTACTTTATAGCTACTGTTAATATTGCTACTACTACTGCTGCTGCAGCTACTACCACTACTACTACTACTACTACTACCACCATTACTAACTACTGCTGCCTCCATTGTACAATACTGCCATAATGTTATTTATAGTGATTACATATCTAACAATATTTTCCAATAGCTCTGTAGCTTTGCTTGGGCTTTGAATAGAAAAATTCTGTGTGAAAATCTCGAAGTACCACTACGTGGCTTACCAATGAAAACACGTAACATAACCTTGTGGGACTTTAAATCGGGTCTTGGCACTTGTGCTGGTTTAGAACTTTTGCTGGCCCGTTGTAGCCTCTAAATAATGCATACACAACCCACTTCTGTTCTTCACTGGTAATTCGATCTAGAAGGCTAAATTTCGTACCGTGAAATTAACGATATGGAAATGATAATACCCTGTTGCAAAGCATGAACACTCAACTTGTGATGGACCCTTGTTTTGAGCTTGCAAACCTTGCTCATCTGCGTCATTAGATTTTTAGTTAGTATTGTACGTAATGGTGAGCACTTTTGCTATTTCCCCAGTTGTTTTTGAATCGAGGTCCGGCATCTTTTGAATGTCTGTTTCTGATACTTCACCTGGTCATCTAGGAGGAAATTTTTTTTGTTACTGCGGACACCAGACCTGATTTTTGCAAACGACTGTTTCACAGCATGCTCGGACACAATAGGTTCGGCCCAGCTCTTTCCAAGTCAAACTCATACAAAATGCAATTTTCCACCCATCATACGACTACTGATATCATTACTGCTGAAGTACTTGTTTTACTACAAGTATTAGCCCTTGCAATGCGTTAATTTTTTCTCTATAGCAACTGCTAACACTTATACTTTCTCTACTATTGACACAATGCTGGGGAACTAATGACATACCAAAATTGAAAATTGATAATTGTGTAAAAATAAGAACAACAGGAGTTCATTGATCACCTGTAATGGTTACTGTTTTAGTAATTACAGTCTAATAAATGTCGCCACCTTTGACACAACCGCCCTTTAAGGATCGGAGTCCTGTAACGATATTTCTTAGATGAGCAACAAATCTTGCGTGTAATTTTTTTACTACTGCTGGAATAATTTCTATCGGTGTAGGACATGAATGATCAACTAATGTTGGCTAAAAAGAAACAATCCAAACACAACATCAATTTCAAGATAAAAATGTATTTTCAATATCGAACTTCCTGATTTAAGTTAATTGTTCATTTTCACGATTTTTTGTTAAAACTGGATTCGAACAGCTTCGCAAGTAGAAATATCACACTTATTTCGCAGATGACACGTTTTCCCTAAATTATGTCACTTTTTCAACAAGTGTTTCAGTCAATATAGGTGACGTTTCGTACGCAAATTTTCTTTGATTCTCAGCGCTAATTGCTCTTCTTCTTGATGTTGAAGAATTATTTCCTAATGAAATTTTATCGCAAAATCCCAATTTTCGTATAAATTGGTTTTCCCTCAACCGTGAAAATAATGAATAATTTCGCATGGTTTCCGACGACGCCTTGTTTTGCCCCAGGTTTAGGAAAAATGTTTTGAGTCATGTACTAATTATTAACAAACTTTCATCTTATTAAGAAATTCTTAGTTAGGCGACATTTATTACTGGTCACTGTGTTTCTGTTTTTCTGAAGGTCGATAATTTTCTCGAATTTTAGTTCCAGAGGAAAAAATGATATAAGATTGCTTATTCTACACTATCTGCAATAAGTACTCTCTGGGGTATTTCGCACGTAAGCTGAATAGAGTGAGTACTAACATACAAATTTCGTTACAAAGTCCAATTAATTATGACTATTGTTAATGTTCAAATCGGTGGTATTGTTTGTGAATACTCCCATACAAATTTTTGTATTGAAGAAACGCAATTTGAAAAGCTGATTATGTTTTCATGCATATACGTTATGTGACCAGACTACTGCAAGGTCTGTCGTCAGAAGTACACCGTAACTTTTTGTTCAATTTTCTCACTGGTGTAAGAAAAATTTCAAGTAGTGTTGCTGATCGCGAGAATCACAAAAGCCTGCAAAAATTCTATGGTTCGTACTCTTTACAGTTAACTTTCATAATACAGAAACTAGACTTGCGGCGTACTGTAGCAGAGTGCAGATGACTATAGTCTGTTTTTTTATAAATTGCTTGTAGGTTGAAAATAAAGCGACAGAAACCAGTGTTGTCATTCATTTAAAAAAGCTTCTAGTGTAGGATTTTTCATACAAAATTTTTTAACGGTAAGGTCGCATTCGCAAAAGTATCTAGTCCTGGGTGGCACAGAGTTTATGCAGAAAATTATAAAAATATAGAATAGTACTTGTATTGTAGTTTTTCCTATTCACAAGCAGTTTAAGAAAGATTGACTGCATATTGCAGTTTTGAAGTCAGCAAGATGTGTGACATCATTTGCTTATAAACTTTTCATTATAATCACAATATTTATTTTTTGTTTTGAAAAACACGCCCTGCGCTTCAAGAAGGTCATTAAGTTTAGCACATAATCATTAATTGGCACCAATGTTTTTTCTTTGTTGTACAGTAAACATTTTTCTCATTTCTAACCGCAGAGTGATACTTGTCTAATGATTCTTGAAAAGTGACATGTTTTTTGATACACATTGTCCGTAGACTTGACGTGATTTATAACCTGATCATCTAGAAAATTATATAGAAATTGTCTCGTTGTTTTCTATGATTGTTGGTCGGTGGAGTGGGATTTTTCCGGTTCCGTGTTCGCTTTCAACCATTCAGAGTTAATAATTTTGCCCTCGATCATTAGCAAAAACGTAGATAAAATAGTTTTTTTTTTGTTTTTCTTTGATGATAATTGACCTGATGTTATGCAATGGAGGAAAGCTAAACCCAGTAGTAGTCCCGCATCGTGCCCCTGAAGCTAATGGCTAGAAAATGAGCCAGAAAATTTTTCTTGTTCATGTCGTTGGTGGTAGCATTTTTTCTCTATGAATTCTTGATGCAGATGGAAAAATTTGCTTTTCTACGTGTGATTTTTTGTCCATGGTCGATATAAAAAATTGTTTGGATCGATGCTCAAAAGTTCGTGCAAAATTACACGTCTACCTTTAGCCCTATTATGCTATAATTTTTTTTGCGGAAAAGAGAACTACGAAAAGTATGCTAATTGCGCTACGTAGTTCGAAAACTTGATAGAGAGTTTTCACCCTAATATTCGGTGTGGGCAGAATGTACTCTATGACGATTTTAGAGCAAAAATAAGCCATAATGAGTTTTCTGAGAATCTTTACAGTTTTACTATCATAAGTGACTATTATTTTTTACTATTCATTAATTTACAGTATTTCCACTGCTGTTGTGAAATTTTAAAATGAAATTATCACCGCATTTTTTCAACTGGTTCGCAAAAAATATCGAAGGTAATTTTTCTACAAATGTAGTAAATGAAAACTGTTCACGTTAAGTTATAGTTGTAGGACTTATTTTCGAAATAGATGTGCATCGTGAATAATCTATATAGAGCTCTATAGTGTGTTTCTTTATAAAATTCTTTTAAATCAAAAACTGAAGAAAATAAGAATTATCTTCAAAATCGTTCCCATTTGACTTTTACCGTTGAATTCTCTACCAAAAAATTGTTAATGGTTAGCTAAGCTGACTCACATATTTGCCGTTCTACAGGACGAGTGGTTTAACAGAAAATTACAAAAGATAGTACTTGATTTCCGTTAATTTTTTAGAAGCATTTTAAAAAACAGATTATACTTTTAGTCTTTTTAATCTATAGGCTTCAGGGATTGTTGAGCATTCAACAACTATAAGTCAGCGTACAGCTTATTATGCTGAAAGCATTGAAATTTGAAAAGTCTTATGGAGCCTACTGGCAACTAATTCTTTGAATCTATTTTTCTAATAGTAGAGAACGTTACAGTTTTTTGTCTTCAAAAGCTAAGACGTGGCAGGAAAGTGCAACATTCCTTTACCAAATGATATTTTTCGAGTTAAACCTATAGATAGTTTAAGGATAAATTGCCTAGATTATAGACACAAATGAACAGCATAGCAGTCTTTTTGTGTTCTTTTCTCAAAAGTGTTACCAGAGTTGCTAATGATTTATTTTTTCACTGCAGGGGTACAATTTTTTCATAGCAATATTTTCATCAAATTTTCTTCAAATAGATTTCGCAGAATATAATGGAAAATAATTGTTCAAGATTCATACCGAACTAAGAAGATGGCGTTAAATTTGGGTTCGGGCATTCATTTTTACTAGTTGAACTTACTTACATATAAATATACTAGTCAGCTGAATAATTTGGGTTCAGATTTCTATATTGCAGTCATTTTGCCCTCCTACAAAATATCACGATATTTTGGAAGAATTGATTTCAAATTTAGCGCAATGAACTGTCACATTCGTATTTCAAACTATTGAGTTTACAGTAATTCAAACATTAATCAATTTGGCTTTGGATATAAATGAAATCCTTCCTAAAACATTGATGAGTTAGAAGGCGTGTTTTTTCTAATTATTTGAAAATCATTCATTTTCTTAAGATGTACCGAACGTACCATTACCGTTGCGAATTGTTTATCAATCATTTTTCCCAATTTTCGATATGATCTCAAACAAACTTTCCTCCACGTACCGAATTAGAGACTTCGCATAACGAGAATTAAAAGAATAATTTTCAGACGTCAAACTCATTTGCATGCAAGCCATCACATAAATTATGTATGAAGTTTAATCTTTTAGTCACTTCATTTTTTTGTTATTGTTATCAATTTTTTCGAGGTTGCTGACAATTTGCGATTCATAATTTATAAAGATACGTGCACTTACAATTATCGGTCTAAGCTCTCTTAATTGGGTGACGTGCACAGTTGTACACATGAAATTAGATACGATATTGATACCCTGTAGTCACGAGATTCTTTTTTACTGATCTATTGTCTTTTTAATTTCGAATGAGCATCGACGATGCAGAACTAAAAAACATAGATGAGAAAAAATTGAGTAAAGCCGTGATTTTATCGTGCAGCACAAATTAGAATTTTTTTTAGTCATAACAGTAACATTGTGAAAAAATGACGTGCACTTACAAAGGAGGTTTTTTATTTGCGAAAAAAATCACTTGGCGTCGTGTGTATAAGTTTCCAAAAAACCCACAATTAATGATCACGCCTGCAGTTGCTCGAAAACTTCTGTAAAACTCATCTTGCTGACGTCGTTCTCATAATAGAATTGTATGATATTGGAAATGATTCACAGAAAGTTATGTTTAATTGATTATCTGTTTATTTTTTCGTGACACCGACTTAATTCATGGGAGAAAACGTTGCGTCAATTGCGTGTATAACATAAACCCCAAGACAAAGCACCACATGTTGCCATGTGATTTTTGTGAAACGTTTTATCGCCGAAGATACGGAAAAACAATTATTGATCATCTATTGTGCAAAGCTTAATTATCGTGTGTTTTGGTGTCTTTCCAGACGATGAGGTTTTCTAATTTTTGTACGATAAATTACAGACTTCCAAGAGTTTGATTTTACTTCGGGGGTTAAATAGCCGTGAGAATGAACTGTAGTTCTACAGAAATGTAGCTCGCTTGAACCTAGAGTTCCGTTGACTTTTATTCACTAAAGCAAATTATTTACTGCAACTCAAATTTCGTATTGATAATTCTTGTAGACCTCCGTACAAGGTTTTTCAATTCATGTTGTCTTCATTTCCTATCAAATTCTACTTTTGATTCTCTGCGATTGAAGATTCAGAATATACGCAATGTCAAAGAAAACTAAGTTTTCAGATCGAATTCTGACATCAATCAATGAAGTTTCTGACCGTTCAAGTTCATCTTAAATCTCAAAAGAAAATCAATGAATGATACCTATTGATATAGCTCAGCTACATTTTGTATTTATAATTTTAAGAGCCGAATTCCAGTACGAGTGCTAACCAAAGTTCTGGACAAAAGGCGTGCTAAAGTGGTGCCATGTCTAAAATTTAGCACGAGTCGCTATTCTTGAACGAGTGCTAGACTAAAGTCTGGAAAAAAACGTCGCTATTCCAGAGGTTAAGACCTGACGAGCAGGTTTAGCGGCGTACTGAATCGTTCTCTCGGTGAAAAGCCATGGAAGTAGTCGACTTCATTGATGTTATGAACGATGTAGATGAAATGAAAGTTGATGCTGACGGAATGGTGATCACCCGAACTGATCCTCTCAAATTGTTTAGTGACAGAGACTTCTATTTGCACTATCGCTTTAAAAAATGCTTGTAGAGAGCTTATCTATATGTTATACGACTCAGTGTAGCGGTTCAGATACCCAAGTAATTTCTTACTTTTCCCGAAGTAGCATATTTTGAGCATGGTCACAAATCAGTATATGTGGGACTGAACAAAGTTACAACTGGCAGTCGTGCGTCTCTTTCTATGTACACATTGTCGAACATCTGCTTCCGTTAGTTCCTTGATCTCGAAGCTGCAAAGCTACGGGAAAAACTGCGATTAAGGTGGCATGATCATGTCGGGAGGAAGCTTAGTACATAGATTTGATCACCGATACATTCGATTAAGTAGTAAACTTTCTCGTTCGAAAATTTTTAATCGATATTTTTTCGGACTCTTTTTGAAGCGAAAAAATGTGCAGCAGCAACAAAATGAGCGTACCCACGAAATAAAAGTACAATTTAATCCCGGGCTAAAAATTTAGCATTGTCACGCCTTTTGGAATGGTGTTCGGAGCTTAGCCCGTGCTTTCTAAAGTTCTGGATAAACGGCGGACTAGATAGCCAGGGCTAAATCAAAATTTAGCCGTAGTCTAGCACTAGTGTAGCACTCGTATAGAAGTTCGAGGGTTCATTCTAGAGTATAAGATGCATGCACCTATTCTTGAGGGACTTGAAAGTTTTGATGAATGCTTTCAAAGTTTGTGACCTTGAAGCCCTGCCAAATTTCCGTCTGGTCACTCTTAGGTCATCAAAAACCAATCAATTTTTGTGAAAATGGACTCTGTTTACATACGAGCACATGTTGGACAACTAATAAAAGGTTTTCGTATTTATCAGTGGGTCAGGTGATTCGCAGTGATAGTAAGCATATCCAGGGCAACAATACCTTTCACCTTATTTTTCGTGAAATTTACTGCATGCAGCCACTGACAGTCAAAATTATGTGCTAGGGTTCTTTCCGTTCAGATCGGCAATCATTGAAATCTTCTTAATATTTCTTACTATTCATTAGGCTTAGTTACAGGTTCGCATGCAACAGGATTTCATGGAAACTCTTTTAGGGCTAACGAGAATTTACGCGTCAAAATTTATAGAAGTGTATAAATATTGCTACGTATGCCAAATTTGGTATTTTTGGAAGAACCACAGCCTCTTTGTTTTCAATAGAATCAACATGTCTAAGAATATCAGGAACGTATTTTCCTATTTAATTGTCAACGTAATTTCGAAAATCATGGTCATTTTCTGACTTTCCAAAAGTTCAAAAGCATCGTGAATGATGAAAGTATTCTGAATATCCATAACCTGATAACGTTTCTTGAAAAATATACTATTACTTTGTATTGAAAATAATGTGAAAAGCTTGTAATTTCTCAAGCGTGGCTCTAGCAGATTTCGACTGGCTTGTCACCCGATATGTTATAAAATACGCTATTCTGGGGCGCCGTGCCACGCCTTATACGTGATCTCTTGGGCATTGGGACTGAAAAATTATAGGCCTTTTCTAGAACGTAAATAACCAAACATCTATCTACCGTTAAATATTTGGTCATTCTGTCCTCCACTAATTAATCCAATTATTTAAGCTAAATATTCTTACGTACACTATCAATATCCAAAACCTTATGCTCGGGGAATGATAAGCTCGTTTTTCCACCGATGTTAAGATATTCATCGAAAATCTTAATGGATGTTTTCTCCGGTTCTCAACTTGACACTACACATTGTGTGCACCATGGGTGGGTGGTCTAACCGCCATATTTTGTACATTTTTTATTCTATATAATATTTCGGTCGACGGAAAACAATTTTTCCAGTACGGTAATTGAACCAGAGATCTCCGTTTTGTGACATTTTCGATACCCTGCAGGGTATCTGACTATTTTTCATGTATGACAGGCTTTTTCGTGTCGAAAAAATAATGCTAGACTGATGATCTGGGCCCGGTTTCACCAAAGCGACTAAAACACACTGATCGTTCTGATGCGAAACGCTTTGGTGGGATTTGGATTATAGACACGTTATTTTTTGGGAGGATTTTTTGACCTGTCTGATCTCTCAGTAGTAAATCTCAAGGAATAGTTTGTCCGACTTGGATCTAAATCTGATCTTGTCATTTTTTTTAAATCCGAATTGTTTCAGTGATTTTTTTCACCGGTTTTCCGGGAATTTTCTGGTGTTTGAATTCGAGTGCAAATGATGTTTTATAATGATTGTTTTGATCATAATTTTATTCCAGATTTTATACAAGTGGCCCGCTCAGGGTCACGGACCATTTTTGCGACCAAACAAAGTCACCAAATGTTTGGCTAGATTTCATAGTCTTCGGACTGAAACAAAGAAATTTGTCGAAAAAGTAAAAGATTTTACATGTTTTATAGAGAATATTTCAAGTAAATTCATTGTCTCGTTAGTTACTTATAGCACAGAGATGAGAAGTCATCACACTGATAAGTATTGAACTTATTTCAATCCCGCTTGCCCGACTATTTCATTTTTGATGCTAAGGATTTGAGTATAAATGGTTCTCAAAAGCTCGATATCTGATCTAAAAATGCCAGATTCCGCAGAATGGTGAAACCCGGAATCGCATCCTACTCAGATCTTGATTCAACCACAGTTGAGTCTAAGAACTTTTGGGGATTAAATCCGCATACGGATTAAGAATAGGTTTATACTTAGGCCTAGACCATATAAAATTTGCTTGATCAGACGCGATAGGGTCGATTCCGTCATTCAATCGTCCAAACCAGCAGGGGCTGATTCCGTTTTCACCCACACCCTAAATCAAAATCGGTACTTTTCTGTCTACTCGTGGCATTGAATTGGTTCATTTCGAAAAAAGTGTCTGCAATGCAACTGAATGAAAAATTTTAGGAGGTGATGAGTTTTAGTATATTCTGATTGTGAATTCAGCTAATGAAGCACCATTCGGATCCTACCCAGGATTTCATCATATGAAGGCATACTATGGATCAGTGAAAAGTACTCCCCGCGTAGACTGCAGTATAATCTACAGGTAAAAATTCACTTTTGGCGCACATAATCGAAAAGTTTGCTGAATTTTCAGTCCACTCTATTTTTTAAAGGCTTGCCTGCTGAAGTCTCTAGATACAATTTCACCCCCAATTCATCCACTTATTTATGCATTCGCGGCTCATGATCAATGTTTACCCTTGCCACAAAACTCAACATGCTTCAATGTTTCTGATATCATGACGATGTTGAAATCGTCAAGTATCAGCGGACCGAAAATCGATTAGCAGCTTGGCACGCATTCCGCAACATAATAAAAGGGAAAGAACAGCAGGAGCTGCGCAAATGATGCCCAAGCCCACGCTCTGAGCGAATCTGATACTCATGGGCGTGCATGCGTCTTTGGAAAGACTATTCACACTTTCTGCCCACTGTAATCTAAAGTTAGTTGAAGATGACGGTCATACTAGAACATATATATTAACATGAACGGGGTTTGGGAATTCGCCAGAAAATGTTTAGCGTCAGCCGCTATCCACGTTAACGTCCGTTTGTTGTATAAATCTATTATAAGGTCTGTCTAGTCAAGATCAAGATCTGTACAGTCATGTATGGACTGAACTTGTAGTCTGTTTATTTTGAAATGACAAACGTGGCGGTACCCCATGTGACTAAGTTATGGAAAAACTATACTTCAATCATTTTAAAATGATCGATGCAACGGTCGGAGATTCGGCACACGCGGCCTACTATAGATTTAGAAATATATTTCGATAAACATGAAATGATTGAAAAGTGTGATCATCAAGGAGTCCCTATCATGAAAAGGAACTCATTGAATAGACTCAACGAGCCTTCCATAATTTTCGATAAAAGTTTGGCTGCGACCTCGCTGCATCGATCATTTCAAGGTTAATGCGGTATAGTAAGCGCATTACTGTAATCAACGAAGAAAAAAATTTCGTATATGGGCGGCAACCAGATTGACTGAAAAAATTTTTTTTGTAGCTGGTTGAATCTGCCAAATATCTCGAGTAGCAATCATGGGTCGACAATGTTCTGTTCAAATCAAAAATAAATATTCATGATATTTTCTCTATGAATTTTGTCTCCCTATTGACATGAAAAAATTCATCAATGTTTTTTGAACTTTCACCAAGTTTCCAAATTGAACCTACTTTTTTGGTTTTCGCTGCGTCTATCGCTCGAAATTGAATGTGTTACAGGTTTGGCTTAACACCACAAAATTATTGGAAAGGACTGACCTTTGCAAAAGGTAAGAATTCAAATCGAAATCTGGCATAGAAATTTTAGTTTTTCACCGCAGCATCAACTCGATTCTGGATCTTCTATAATTAATTATTTCTGCACAGAGAATGTGATTGTCTTCCCGATCGGTCACTTCTCACACTGATGGGAATAAATTGTGCTAAAGTCATTTTTTTATAAAATGCTTCTAAATTGAAAAGCGATAAAAAATAAGTACCGCCTAATGCCGATAAAAAATAAGTGTGTTTGCAGCAAGGCTTTTACTGTAGTTGCTTCTACTCAAAGAGTAGCAAGGGTTAGATGAGTAGGCCCACAAATTTCTAGTCCAATGTGACATACGGTTTAACAGGAAATAGTAAGAATATAAAATAGTACTTGCTTTCCATTAATAATACAAGCATTTCAAGAAAAACAGTCTATAAAAGCCTTTTACTACCATTATTTCGTCAGTAATATATTAGCTGATATTCTGTATCGTGTAATGTTCGTATGGCATATATCGAGGGGGTATCAGAAAACTAACCAGTTGTTGGTCTGACATACTAAACGGTTTAAGGTCAAACCGGACCAGAAAATTTCTCTTTTCACAATTCAAAAATGGTGTTTTCATATTGTGGTGGCCATCCGTGGCAATGTAGGGCTATTCATATTGGTTTAAGTAAAGCTTTCTGATGTTAGACAGTACCTTTTGAACTGATTTAATATCAGTGAAGTCAAGTAATTCGTTTTAATTTGATCCTGAACTCTTCAGATCATGTCAGTGGTCTTCTGATGAATTTCAACGTTCGACGTATTTTTAGCGTCAGATCATACTATGTGGCATTAAGGCTCAGGTAGACTCTCAAAAGATCTGTAATTTTCAATTCAAGCGCTACCGATCTGATGGACATCCAATAATCCTGATAAATATCGTCTTTAGAGAAATAAGCTACGCCTATGTAAGATCTATACTTCGTTCAAGGCACTTTGTCCTATACGATCATAGATAGATTTAATAACTGTTCCAAAATGCAGCAGTAAATTGAATATCAATCAAAAGATTCAGTTGAGACCTGCTCGAAAAATGTTTACCTTTATATGTGACTAGCTAAGATCTTTCGAACATCATCAGATTATCATTTTGTCGATCTTGCTAATAATGTGTTACAGAAACCACAATGATCAGAACTGCCTTCTAAATTCCATGTTTTTGATAAGGATTCCAGACAAACTTATCGATTTTAGAATCTTTGAAGTTTGTCATCAGAAATGGATCAGGAAAAACCTGATTATCTTAAGCGTTATGTTTCATGCAAAACAGTTCCTAAAAATTATAAACGATTCTATAGTCCTGAGGTACATCGGCGGTAAAAAATGTATGATGTGAATGAAAAAAAATAGAGAAGAAGTGATTCCATCGAGTAGCACAAATTAATTTTTCGAAGGTCAATTTAGTCAGTTTGATTCAAGGTAAAGATATTGACCTACGATACAGGGTTTCTATATTTGCATAAACATGTGTTTGCATCGCCTTGATTTATTATTTGCAAATTATAGACTAGTTTCAACTCTATCGAAAAACTCAATATCTTATGTGCTAACGGTAAGGTTTGGTTCATTCCCAGCAGCGGGTAGAGGATCTGCTTGCAATTCATCACCCGGATTTCAAGAACATTATACCCTATTGCTAGATTTTTCTCTTCTATCTGAACAAATGAAATTTTTCCATATGTTGTATCTTTAAAAAAATTCGGATGTCACTACCTCTGAAAACAGAACCGAAATTTGGTTCCGAGTTGTCCTGCGTCCAGCTTCTGTTTTGCGGTTTTGAATATAGTCTGTTTTCCTGAGGTTCTGCTGAACCATATGTCACGCCAGGTGCAAATTCATGAGCATACTCAACTTAGTTTTGACAGCTTTTTTGGAGCAAAAAATCTGACATAAAAACTTTCTGTAAACAGTATTTTGGTGATAATATTGGGTTTTTCAAATAGCAACCATTCTATAAAAAAAACTATAGCACGATTTTCGCTGTGACTCTCCTGTAGTGAATTTCACAATACAAAATTTCAGCTTTAGAATCTTTCTACATAGTTGCCACTGAATTTTTCATGGAAATTTTCAAATTAGCTGCAGATCATTAGATGAGTTTGACTTCAGTGTTTATTCTTACCTAAAAAATGAATCAATTTTATTTATAATCGTTCTCTTTTAGATTTTTAGGCGTAAACATTTCTCGAATGTTTTCAAAGTTTTTCACTATAGAGAAAGAACTTGATAATCGAACTTTACTATCATGTTTCTATTTTATGTTTTCCGGCCTGACCCTGAGTGTGGTTTTCGTTGAGTTTTTGGATTTCATTGATTTTGGATCCACACTGGGGCATTTTCTCCGCACGATTGTTGTTACGAATTTTGATCGTTTTATCTGATCTGTTTTTGAACATTTAATGGGTCATTCTTATTCTGTGATCGTAGATTTTGACTTTAAATATTCGATTCCAATTTTTCATGCATACAGGGCCAATGTAGTTGCTCAAATTAGCAAAAATTTAAAAAAGGTATGCTGGACAAAAGTTGTTTGAGCCGCAATCTCAACGTAGACGTTAACCGTTGGAAAATTTTGTTGGCCGTGGTTTTCGGTTCCATCGTTTTTTTATCCGTTTTGGGAAACGCTTTGGTCATAGCGGCAGTGCTTTTTTGCCGGAAATTGCGAAAAAAAGAAAATTCCTACTACGCTTCGTTGGCCATGGCCGATTTGCTTTTGTGTTGTTTGGTGATGATTTTCGCGGCCGCCAACGATCTCAACGAACATTGGTCGTTCGGCGGTTACTGTAAATTTTGGATGAGCTTCGATATTATGTGCACTACGTCGTCGATTGGACATATGTGCGCAGTGGCTTTTGACAGGTAGTGGAAAGCGTTTTGAAATTTTTATTGACCCGAAAACAAATTTGAGGATTTTCGAAATTTTTACTTTTTTTGGTTTACTGGTTAAAATTTTTACTTTTTTTTGGTTTACTGGTTTGGTTTACTGGTTAAAACCGTATTTTTCGATACTACTCATGGAAATCTATTATTTCAAAGAAGAAAGAAAGAAAGAAAGAAAGAAAGAAAGAAAAAAAGAAAGAAAGAAAGAAAGAAAGAAAGAAAGAAAGAAAGAAAGAAAGAAAGAAAGAAAGAAAGAAAGAAAGAAAGAAAGAAAGAAAGAAAGAAAGAAAGAAAGAAAGAAAGAAAGAAAGAAAGAAAGAAAGAAAGAAAGAAAGAAGAAAGAAAGAAAGAAAGAAAGAAAGAAAGAAAGAAGAAAGAAAGAAAGAAAGAAAGAAAGAAAGAAAGAAAGAAAGAAAAGAAAGAAAGAGAAAGAAAGAAAGAAAGAAAGAAAGAAAGAAAGAAAGAAAAGAAAGAAAGAAAGAAAGAAAGAAAGAAAGAAAGAAAGAAAGAAAGAAAGAAAGAAAGAAAGAAAGAAAGAAAGAAAGAAAAGAAAGAAAGAAAGAAAGAAAGAAAGAAAAGAAAGAAAGAAAGAAAGAAAGAAAGAAAGAAAGAAAGAAAGAAAGAAAGAAAGAAAGAAAGAAAGAAAGAAAGAAAAGAAAGAAGAAAGAAAGAAAGAAAGAAAGAAAGAAAGAAAGAAAGAAAGAAAGAAAGAAAGAAAGAAAGAAAAGAAAGAAAGAAAAGAAAGAAAGAAAGAAGAAAGAAAGAAAGAAAGAAAGAAAGAAAGAAAGAAAGAAAGAAAGAAAGAAAGAAAGAAAGAAAGAAAGGTACTTGATGATCAACTTTTAAGAGTTATATTCTTAGTGTAAATATTCTTTTCAAGGTACAACCACGTGCGCAATCCTTTAGTGTACAACCAAAGATCGTCGAGAACTAAAGTTTGCTTGGCCATTCTATCTGTCTGGGTTTTATCTTTTTTGATCGCTTTCGTACCATTGGCTTTCCCGTCCGGTCACCTTCAAAACGCCTTAAAATTAGAACGATCTTTCCTCAGTGGCCAAAACAATCAAAGACAAAATTTTGCTGCGTCGTTGGGTGGTAAAAATTTCGAAGACCAAATTTTCGATCGTCACCAACAAAAACAATGGCAAAAATCGTCGACGATGAATAATACGATTCGTTCTTCGTCGAACGTTATTTTAGAACCAATTACCGAATGTTTCATTTGCCGATTAAATTTGAGCCCTGTCTACGCCGTAGTTTCGTCGTCGATCAGTTTTTTCATTCCGTGTTCGGTTATGATTTTCGTCTATATCAAAATGTACAGAATAGCAAGGCGTCACGTGACCAAAATGCAAATTCAAATGGTGAATAATCGAAGTAGGAGACATTCTTTGCAGTGCTTCTTCGGAAAGAAAACTTCGCCGATCGTTTCCTTGAAAAAGTGAGTTTCGAAGTTCAAAGGTCAGCATTTAAAGGCTAACCTTTTGGTTTGAGAGTAGAACATGATAAAAATTTTATCATCGGGCAAGATTTCTACAGTTAATATGAAATCTAACTGACAGTCTAATTCACTGACTCCTAAAAATGACATAAACTCTATTAGCGACAACAGTAGTGAGGGTAATAGAAAAATTGGGGCATTATGTGTGGTGCCGTTTGATAAATGCGATTTCATTCGAAGTATTCCCTAAAATCTAATTAGTTTCGGCTTTGGAGTTCTGTAATCAATTACAATTCTGATGTATTTTTGAATCATAAAGAGTCTATGTGAAAAAACAGCAGCTATAGTAGTCGCACTAATATACACTATACTCCATTCATTTTGAAATGATCGATGCAGCGATCAGAGTTCCGGCAAACGCAGCCTTACAGAGAGAACCGGAAATAAATTTCGATAATGGTTGATGGTTGAAAGATTGTGTCCGCGTCCATCCTAACTTGGCGTCCGTCTTAACTTGGCGTATTATATGCTTTGAATCAAAATGAACCCGAATTCACTTTTAATTCATTATTCAAAAACATGTATTTACGAGTAATACACATGAATCACTACAGCTGTAGGAGTTATTCAATATACGTAAATTTTACTAATATTTTTCTATATATAGAAAGTTTTCCAATGAAGAAAGCACATAGTTCCACAAAGAAACATTGTGTTTTTGCATGCAAACTCATAGGTTTCCAGAATTGAGTAAATTATCTATGTTCTCAAAATGTAACAGATTTCCCCTAAAAATGTTCATTTGAATTTGAGTTTTTAAATATAGTTAATCCATTGCGCTGTTCTCTAAAATACGGGTGATTTTGGAGAAGCCAAGAGAATCGAGAGAAGCAAAGAGATCGCCCGATAAATCGTTGCAGTCCATTCACATTTTCTTCTTCTTTCTTTACCTCATTTCTGACAATGCATTTTCATTTATTTTTTATTTATCCGTTTAAACTTGAGGCCCAAACAAGACAGAATAGAGGACAGAATGAAGGAAGGGAGGAACATGACTAAACAATAAATTCAAAATAATTTCGTGATAAACTAGGGATCAACTCTTAGCTCCATAATCCCAGAGTTCTGAGCTGCTTTGCTGCTCCATTGCTCTGGCAGAGCAGCCATGGATAAAAGTGATCTAGAGCTCCGTACATTTTTGTCAGTCAGTTTACTGTAGTTTACATAGCTGAAATGAATGCGACAAATAAGTTCCTTGGATAATTATGGTTGATTTTTTGACTCCTGTTTTGCTAATTAATTCCCATATTATTTCTATGGTGCTTGGTTGGAGAGGGCCGCGGCTCCACTTGATTCTCCAGTATGGTAGCTGATTTTTCTCATTCATCTTTTTGTCTGTGTTTCCGTTTCTCATTTCTTCCTCTTTTTATTTTCCCTTCCATTTTCTCTATTACTCTCTTTTATTCATTTTGCATCTGGTTATTAGTGTAATAAAATGTTGATGTATAAAATTGTATTAATGCAGTTAGTACCCAAATTATAGATAGAGATAACTATATAAAGAGTCTCAGAGGAGAAAAAAGAAAGATAAAATGTAATAAAGTTAAACAAAAATAACAAATACAGATGAATTTGAAGACCAAAAAGATGAAAAAATGGAAGAATCAAATACTTTGATTTTATGATGTATTGAACGCCAAGTTGGGAATGGACGCCAAGTTAGGACAGGCGCCAAGTTGGGATTTTTTCCTTCAACACTGGATGCCAAGTTGAGACGGATGCCAGTTAGGATGGACGCCAAGTTGAGATTTCTATATTTAGCCTCTAATATAGCATTGGACGCCAAGTTAGGACGGACGCCAAGTTGGCATAGAACGGGTTGGAATGGATGAAATATTTGAATAGAGTGATCCCCAGGACTCTGTATTATGAAGGAAAAACTTATTGTATAGAGTCAACCATCCTTCCATAATTTTGAATAAAAAGCTTAGCTGCGACCTCGCTGCATCTATCATTTCAAAATGAATGGGATATAGCATCATGGGTGGTAATTATAGTATCAATAGATCGTTCAGATCAGTATATCGGTATAGTAGTAATCAGCAAATCAGTAGATCAAATCAGGTAGATCAGATAATAGCATCAGTATCAGTACAGCATCATTATAAGTACAGATCAGTAGATATACAGCGATTTTAGAGACGAGCGCATTATAATAATCAATCTTATCAATGTTGAGTATGATACTCTATTTATTTTCAAATGATCGATGCAGCGATCCCATGAAAGTAAGTCCATTGTGGAGTAGCCTCGTTGAATAGTAAAATTTGTGGAGTAAGACTCAGGTGTCAAACGCAGTCCTATCCAAACCACAAGTGGAGAGCACCGCAGTTTTTCTATGATTTTGATCATACTAGTGTCATGACGGAATTTAGCGTTTTCTACAATATAAGGTTTTCTATTCCGTGAAAATTGCGTATCGAATTGAACCTATTTTTTGGTCATCGCTGCATCGATCATTTCAAAATAAAAGGAGTATAATAGATCATAGACGGTAATAGTTCTTCGAAACTATTCATGATACAAGTTGCTATTTTTTATGTTGTTATAAGTGACGTAATACTATTATTACTACTATTAAGTTTTTGCCGTTAAATTGTTACTTATAATCAAGTAGGTTTAATTTGATACGGGATTTCTATGGCTTAGAAATCTTTATACTGTAAAAAATGTTAAACTTCCCCATAAAAATGGGAACGGAAAATCACAGAAGAAAGCCACATTTGACTTGAATGGTGTTGTATTTGACAGCTATAGTTTATTTTTTATAAAACGCTTATATATCGAAAAGGGACAAAAGTCAATTATACCGTCAAAATCGCGTGCATAAAGCATTTTCCATCCAAAAAATGTTTGAAGTTTTTTTGAATAAGTCCACAAATTTTCAGTCTCGAGTGACGCATGGTATAGCGAAAAAAACGTAAAAATCTAGAATACTACTTGCTTTCTCCTTTTATAATTTAGAAGAATCTCAAGAAAAATAGATACAAAGTACAACGTGAGAAATTTTGACCCTAACAAGTTAGGAGGAAAACTTTTTGCCGTTCTGTTCGGCACTCGTGGAAAAGAAAATTTCTTCTTTCCCTACAGTAAAGGTTTACCAATTTTCTCGTGTTGAACTCACTTTCATAGTATCTTTGCATCGATCATTTTGAAAAACAAATGGTGTATAAACTATAAAATCGAAATTTCATTTCACAGGGCGTTCAAACAAGGAAAATCGTTCAACAGCAGGTCATTGGTCGAACAGAAAGCCCGCATCACTCTGGGTATCATAATGGGCGTATTCCTAATTTGTTGGTTGCCCTTTTTCATAGCCAATATCGTCCAATCGCTGTGCAACTGCATTTCGTCGTCTATTTTTACGACGTTGACTTGGTTCGGCTACGCCAATTCTTTAGCCAATCCGATCATCTACCAAATTTTTAATAAAGATTTTCGTACTGCTTTCAAAAAGATTCTTTTGTGCCAAAAATCCGGCGCCAACGGGAGCGGTCAGTTTTTGGCCGCGGCGCAGGCGCCTGGTCGAAGTCCCAAACCGGAAGAACGGCCGGCGCCGCTCGACGAAAGTCATTCGTTGAAAATCGACATTAATTATTGTAATATCGTTATCAAATCGGCTGTGGTCACTTTGAACAATGACGGTCATCAATGCCCGTCAACGTCCACTATTTTAAAAACTAGCGACGGTATGGACTTTTTATGCGTGGAAGAATGTCGGCATTCGGACCACCGTATATTCCCGGTCAATGGTCATTTCGGGACAGCGAATGGCCGTCCAGTGGTCAGTGATTTATTATAGCTGATTATGAAACTAAATTATTTCAGTTTTAAATGTGTACTCAGAAATGAGAAAGATTAAAATTTTCGTTAATCAACATTGGGTGGTCAGACCTCAGGGAAATAGATGAGTGACTCGGCTAAAGTAGCGCCTTTCAAAGCGAGCAGAAATTTTTTTCGAAAAATACAGCGTAATTGACATCAATAAGCTGTCCAAAAATGCCTTCAAATTGGATAGATTCGTTTTCGACTGAATTACAACCGTGGGCTTAATCATAGTTTTACTGATCACCCCAGATTTTCTTTGCCATTGACGTTCATGTATGGTTGTGATTTCAATTTTTTATGATCTAATTACTCGCAAATCTGAAGTGAAAATTTACATTCTGCTGATATTATCGTAGAAATAGTGGTAAAAAATTCTCCATTCCCTTATTATTACACAACTTTTATTGTAAGATTTGACAATAAGTCTTGTATCAATGACTAAAAACGTTAAAATTTGTGAGAATCTTGTCAATCAGCTTTTGGAAAAATAGTGACATACAATAAGAGTAGAAAATTCTTTAAGCCCGGTGACAGGAAATATGAAATCCTTATCTTCACCATGCAACTAGTGCCATTGTATTTTTTTTATCACGCATGTAACTTTTATATCAATGCACGATTATATTTCAAAAAGCCAAGGTCAGCAATCCATTCATTGTAGCTCGTGTAGCAGGTTCAGTTTGACACGAAATTTTCATAGAGCGGAAGGCTTTATACTGTAAAAGAAATATGAATTTCTCCAAGACAAGAAGTAAGCCAAAATCAAAGGAAAACATATATTCTATTCATTTTCAAATGATTGATGCAGCGAGGTCACCGCTAAGCTTTTTATTCAAAATTATGGAAGTCTGGTTGACTCTAATCAATAAATGTTTACTTCATGATACAGACTCCTTGATGATTATTTTTTCAACCATTTCAAGACTATCGAAACTGATTTCCTGATCTCTTGGAGTTCCAAAACTCAAATGACTGGAGTATAGTGCATTTGACCATATTAATGACGAAAATTTTTAGTCGGCCTATTTGTTGCTGATGGACGGAACATTTTTTATCATTGATTGCAAGCTCACTATTTTCTCGGAATTGAACTTACTCTCATCGATTCGCTGCATCTGCCATCTCAAAAAATAGACTATAGTCACGTTTAATTTTTTGACTCTAGATGTACGGATAAAAGGGAACATACATTTAAGAAGAATCTATAATCTTGCTGACGCCAGGTATTTTTATTTCAACTAACTTTTTAACTACAGTAGAACAATAGTAATTATGCTACATATTATGGCATTTTATCCATTTCACACGATTCCTATAATCGTTGGCATAATTTTCCAAATCTAGAGAAAAATTTCAAGCATAGTTTATATTAATCATACAAAAAAATCTGTAAGTTTTCACTTTTCATAACGAATCCAAAATCAACGATCGTCTTTTTAGGTTCGCTATTATTCCAAACGTAGAAGAATCGCGAGAATACGCCGTCGTAGCAGAAAGTGAGGCAGTCGAAAAGCGACCAACTTTTTCTCGTAGAATTCGTCAAACTGAAAAATCAAAGTTTAAAAATATAGATGAATCGGTAAATTAGAATTTTCCACATCCACATCGACAAATTTTCAATTTAAAAATTTAAGAATTCGTTTTTATATTGTCTGACACCACTTCACATGTATTTATGATGCAATGAACTCACTTCTCAAGTTTTCCCATTTTCAACAGTCCGAGTAAAATTTTCGTGAAATTTAGACCGACGGCGGCGAACGGGAAGTTCTGAAATTATGCTGCACTAAAAAATCCCAGTTCAGCATCACCACTTCGAAAAATATATACTTGAACAGGGTGCCTAGATAGGGCAAATAAATCATGGACCAAATTTTCTTGTTTCTTGTTCGATACGAATCGTAGAAACTGTAAAAGACCCAGTACGCCAACTCCTCGAAAATCCGTCGCCGGGTCGCTGCCTAAAATAATATAGTTTGTATTTTCTGCAATTTCAATTCATAAAAGTGGGAAGCAAGTACTATTCCTACGATTTTCTGCGTATCACATCGGACTGCAAATTTTTCAGCTTATCCAGCTAATCAATAGCAACTTTTTGAGTGAAATATATTACCGTAAAAGCTTTGCGCAAACTATTTTGACAATAGCACTGATGTCTATCGTTTTTCAATTTATAGATATTTTATAAAAAATAGACTATTGTTCTATATAATATGTAAACCATAATTTGAGAAGAGTCACATGACGTAGACAATAGATATTCAACTTCATCGCCAATTTGAGCAATATGTCGACAACATTGTGTGAACAAATGACAGCGACAACGTTATTATTCGCTGAGATACAGTCAAAAACAGAACAGTAAACGAAATCTAAATATTACCCTTTTTGCGAAAAAATTTTTAATGAAAAATCATTTTTATGCAAAATGATTCAAACCTTCGTGTTCAGCGCCAAAAATGATCAACATATGATTTTTTGAGAATAGGTTGTGATTTGTCTTACGAACTTGGGTACAATGTTACAGAAATCGGCTGTTGAATAGCTTGAATTTTAAGCCATGAACTTAAAACATAAAAAAAGAGTGAAGATCTAACAGGAACAGTGAGTTACAGTACGAAAATAAATCTTGAGAACATTTTGATGGAGCCAAGCATCCCGTCTCGAGACTACTCCAGCCTTTTTTAGGATAAGTCCCATCATGAATGAGTTAAATCTGAACGAACATGAAATTTTATGTATCAGATTTTCATAGATTTTTCGATACGAATCTTGGCTGTGTAACATTCCGAAAACGAAGTTTAGGAAAAAATTTCCAAAGTCATCCATGTATCTAAACATTTTTCCATGAATCATTGGCATCTATACGTCAACAGATATATTCTTGAGAAAAATAAAATTTATGATTAGTGTCTCATGCAAACACTGATTATTTTCGTTGAACTAGAAAGAATAAAGAGGACTTTCAATTCTTATAATATCCACGCCAAAAATGATCAAAATCCATGGGTGGCCGAAACCTAACCTTGAAATCCAATGTTTTCCCAATGTGACCCGCTTCTTGACGGGTGATCATCGAAATTTTGCGTCAGAAATTGATAAACGCTGAACAGCATGCGTCGATGAATGACGTTTTGATCGGAAAATGGCGCTGAAATTAACCGAAAATTTACTAATTAGGAATTTTGGAGCTCTTTATAAAAGTCCTGTAAATTGAAACGGGACAAAAATTATTACTGTCATTTTTTGATTTTTGCCAATCTTTTTCATTTTGTCGTTTTACTTTTTTTTCGTTTTGTTTTTCTCTTCTTATTAGTTCTCTTTATTTGTTTTTGTTTTTCTTCTTCTCTTTGTTTTTCATTTTTTTCTTTATTTTTCGTTCTCCCATTTTTGCTCACGCCTTACTTTGTGACAATTTTATCAAAATTTCTTTCTCTCGAAGCACGGCTGACGATGGTCGATTACATCCCAAGCAAGCGCAATTACTTCCATCATTCTTGGTCTCTGTCTGAAAACTATCTGTTATGATGTACATATTTTGGTTATAGGTATAATCATAGAAATTACCGTGAATCTTTGTATACCAGCGTTCAAAAGTTGCCAGGCTTCTGATCCATTGATCAACTTTCGATCATCTTCCAACACTGCGACGCTGATTTCGTTCAAACCTGTAAAATCCGACCTTTAGTTTAGGTTCTTTTAGTTTCATGAGATTTTGATTTAATACTCGTCGAAGCTTCCGCTTCAATTGCATGCCACTGATTTTGAGCTTCAGTAAATTTTGATAAATCGCCTTGGTCGAATTCATTATTGTACATCACAAAAATGAACCGCAGTCTTTTTCATAAAGTTAATACGTACGCTAATGCCCTCCTCTTTGGAACTGTCGCCTTAGTAACAAGAATCATATGTACTAAAAGTTCACAGAAGATAGTAGAATCGATCAATAAAATCTGAAGAGGTGCTAATTTGTTATTCTGAGCATGTTTCACGTGAGAAAATGGATGTTCCACTTTTCAGAATGGAACAAATAAAAACACTCGTTTTTGAAACTGTCTCTCAGAAAGATGAATCCGAAACTCACGTACACCGAAATTGAACTCATGAACACAGATCGACATGTCGGTAGAAGCATTAATGTGTAAAAATAACTAATCCTAATTTCGGGAAAATTTGACAAATTGAATTATTTAATTTTCACATCCGTATAATGTCATAGGAAATACAAACATTCGAATCGACAGCATAAAAGTAAAAACAAGAATAAAAAACTAATGAGCATAATACTAAAAGAATCTTTGAGAACAAATAAAACATGGGCAGTTATATACAATATGAGTAAAAACGATATTTTATCTTAAAATGTTGACGATTCAGACATTTGTTCATAATTTTAAAGAATCGACCGACAACGAAGAAATTCCGGTCTCGGAAAGTTTAACATTGTTCTTATTGTTGTTCTGATGATGATCGATAGACGATTTATTCTGCGACCCGAAAATCATCCACGAATCTAAATCATCGGTTTTATCGATAAAATCTTTCAAACGATCGCGCAAACGAACAAAAATTCGTTTGAAATCTATGCCATCGCCCTACGAAGATAGAAAACCAATGCAGCTAGATAGTAAGGAAGCAAGAAAAACAGCGTAGAATATCCCATTTTTAAAAAATTACAATTTTCACGTTCAAAAATTTTTTCCACATCGAAGATGCACATCTTGTAAACAGAAAACATCTCGCTCACCTTCGATAACCGGAAATCAATCAAAACTCGTTGATCGAACGTTTCGTAGGCCGTGACTTTGAAAGATAAATTACTGCCGCGAGAATCAGTTCCTTGAATGGTCAATTGACAAGCAGAAACGTATTTGACCGCAAAACCGGACGCCGATGACCAAAATTTGATCTCGTCGAAAATTTTTTCCGTGCGTTCCTTGGTGACAAATCTTGTCATACGCTTGACTAACTTTTGCATCGGGTTCTAAAAAATGATAAGTGACTAATTTATCACAAACAGAATAAAAAGAAGAGTAATAGGCAACTACTCTATCAATTAAAAACACTGACCAAATGACCAGGAAAGTTAGGGTAGGGTTCAAAGGCGCGGCGCATGCAAAAAGTTCAAAAGTGCAGCAGTGCTGGTGCGAAGGTTCCCTTAAAATGACTAGGTAGATTACAGTCCATTTACTTTGAGATGACAAACAGAGAGAGAGAGAACCAGGAATGTAGGTTCAATTTAATACACAACTTTCACGGAATGGAAAGCTTCGTACTTCAGAAAAACGCCGCATTTCTCCATGACAATGGGAACACCAAAATCATAGAAAGACCACGCTTCTTATCCACTTTGGTTCCTATGTTTGACACTTGGGTGATATTCGATAAATTTTGACCATTTAACGAGGTTATGAGATCAAACTT
The DNA here is from genome assembly GCA_963922205.1 of Romanomermis culicivorax. Classification (NCBI taxonomy): domain Eukaryota; kingdom Metazoa; phylum Nematoda; class Enoplea; order Mermithida; family Mermithidae; genus Romanomermis; species Romanomermis culicivorax. The sequence goes on along the minus strand of CAWUHX010000163.1, from coordinate 294,355 downwards.
TCGGCTGTTCTGTTTACCGTACATAAACGAAAAACTTTTCTCATTCATTACATCAATAGCTTTACCAGCTTTTCTGTGTCGAATTTAATTTCATGGGATCGCTGCATCGATCATTTTAAAATGAATGGAGTATAATACTAGATAGATTACGGTAAAAAATAGGATTTACTTATTTTATTCCTGTTAACAGATTTTTTTATTTTATTATATTTACGTCCTTCTTTCTGTTTATCCTTATTCCGGTTCCATTTCACCTCTTCTCTGCTCTTTCCTTTTCGTTTCAGTATTCTGCATCAATTCCTGAGTAACTAAAGAACTTGATTTCGTCCAAAATTTTGCTTCATCCTATACAAAAGCCCGTAAAAAAGTTTTGAAAAATTACTATTTAAAAAAGCGGCCCTGGGTCATCCCTGCAGTGAAAGTATAGAGACGTAAAAAAGAAACAAAATGATAGAATTTCACAAGCTTTTATATTTATAACGTTAACAATTCGTCTTTAAGGCACCCTATATCATGAACCAGTGAGCCAAAAAAGAATAAAAAATAAAAAACTCGCTGCTCTTTTGACTCCAATTCAAACATTATTTCTGATCAGAAAAAATCGCTCCAAAATTATACCAGGAAGATAGACCTTAAAAATAACGAATTAAATAGAAGCAAGTATGAAACAATGACGAATTTCGTATCAATTTTCTTACCAAAGAATTTTGACTGCATTGCGATTGCGTACAAATTAGCATGTTATCGAAATTCGCCGGTTGTGAGAATCCAATTCTTTCGTAATTGGGGAAAAAAGTTGTCGACGAATCACAATCGCCGACTAACGTACTCGTATCACTATCGTTTGAACAATCGTTTTGATCGAAACTTCGTTTTTTCGAATTTGACGTCGGTTTGCGAAATATGAAGTCATTCAAAACATTTTTAGGGCTGCTGGAACGAAAAATTTTAGAGTTAGTAAAGCTGAATTTTGAACGAAAAACAATTTTGTATTTTTTCTGCCAGTATCCGGTTTGTCATTTCAGAACACTAGAAATCAAATCGTTTTGGCTCACATTTACATGTCAAAAGTATGATTTTCAGATTTGTTTGAGCACGTATTTCCTAATATCACTGAAATAAAAATTTCCGAGAAAATGGAAGGTAATTTAAAAATTCATGACCATCAGATTATCATTTGTCTTTCATTTTTAGATCAATCTCACACGCTCACTTTGGACAGTCGTCTTTATCAAGGCTCGCAAATGCAGACTCCGGTTGTGAAAAACACAAACGTATCGTATCTTCTTCGACATCAAACATATTTTTAGGCCTTCGTCTTAATATATTATTGGTGAAATCTTGCGAACTTATGCGGCTATTCGAACAAAATCGTTTGCCCGACGAGATTTTCTGCGAGTTTTTATTATTTTGATCTGAAAAACGAAAAATTAAAAATTATAAACGAAAAGAAAAAGCATTGGAAAATTCTTAATTACCTTTTTTCCGACGGAGATCGGTCGTTATCCAAGGATGGCACTGGATTTTTTCGATCGTGGCACGATTCTTGGGGCAACAATTTAAAATATTTTTTAGGAGATCTGAAAAGAATAGAGCACGTGCATAATGTAGTCTGATGCTTTACACAAGTAAAAAATTAGCAGAGTCCAGCATAGGCAGGGTTTCTTTACCACCGTGTTAAAAAAATCGGGCCTGTGCTAATGAAAATTTTGGTAGTGTCAAGAAAAAGCAATATTAATTAAGGAAAGTTAACGGATGTGCTAATAGGACTCGCACTAAAAAATCCTAAACGGTATAAAAAATATATGAAAACGAAGAGTAAATGTCGAAGATGAAAATATGAACGCGGCACATCCTCAGAAGTGGTAAATGAAACCCAAAATCCGTATGTCTTTCTGGACATTGAACAATAGAAAGGACGTTCTTTGTTACCAAGCACATGAATAAATTGGTATTTTATAAGTGATATACCGAGCTGGATATTATGTCAACATTAATTTTCCCCATATTCATAAGATGTGAAAGGAATGAGTGTCCGAGATCATGCAAACGGCGTAAGGTAAAGTGTGACAAAAGACTACCGGACGCGGAAAAATTACTAAAAAGCTTTTGATATTTATCATATCCTGTGTTTGTGAAAAATATGTGCTTATAGAATGTGAGTGGGAATCAAAATTTCCACATGTTCTCAATAAATATTTTTAGATAGAAGAAAAATTCAATAACTCTAAGAAACCGATATGGAAAACATGAAAGGAAGCGGAAAATAATACAGTATTACCTCAGAATATAACAATTCCCAGCAGTAATTAAACAAAGCAGAGAGCAAGGAAAAACGAAACTTGGCATTAGCATGGGGAAAAGCAAAATAAGAAATGGTTGAAAATGAGAAAAGAACAACAAATTACTTTTCATGACTAATTAATGAAGCTAAAAATGAACAGAAGCGATAAAAAAAAGAATAACTTAGAAATCTATACAACAAGTAAAGGATAAACACATCTAAATAAAAATTATAGACCAGAATTTTAATTATGAAGTGTCTATATTCCTTCAATTAAATATGAGTTATGCACACACGGGGAAAACTTCCTACTTGAGATCCTGGACATATAAGTCACTACAGTCTATTTAATTTAAAATGTCAGACGCAGTGACATAGCAAGAAAGTAGGTTCAATTTACGTAATTTTCATGGAAGAGAAAACTTCATGCTTTAGAAAAACGCTAAATTTCTTCATGACAAGAAGGCCATAATCTAGTGGAAACATCATGCTTATCAACTGTCGATTTGGACAGAATAGTGTCGACACCTGAGTACCCAAGAAATTTTGATCCCTTAACAATGTTATTGAAGAAAATTTTCAGCCGTTCTGTTTGCTACCCACTGATGAGACAATTTGTTCATTGATTACAATATTAAGCTTTCTAGTTTTTTTCCGATTTTGACGTTACTTTCACGAGATTGCTGCATCGACCATTTCAAAATAGTATTATTGAAGTCAGGATTTTGTGATATGACCCTGGAGCCAAGAAAGTGTCGGGACTGTGGCTGCGTAAGGACTAAAGACCATCCCTCAAATTCAATGCACTAGATCAGTTGAAAAGACATTGTTGACATAATTTTCCGGGCGCAGATGGTTGGCGTCGATTGATTTTTAAGGGTTCATATAACACCGAAATACCGACTCGATGATGTGAAGTCGTCAAGCAAAAAGACCAGAGTAAAACGCTGGATGAAATTTGTTTTGTAGTAATCAATAAACTAAGTCGTTGTGCCGATGGACAACATTAAGACGGCTAATGAACCCAAGACTCGTACTCACGCCAAGAAATATACCAACCTAATTCTATCTACGTTTATCGAGGTTTGACAGTATCAATTAATGAATTACGATCTGCGGACAAAAATGAGTCAGGAGGGTTTGCTGCCCAAAACGCTAAATGACCAGTCAAAAATTTGATGGCACAGACCGATTTTTTGCCTCAAAGTTAGATAACATGCATTTTTAGCATGGATTTGGAAGATGTTAAAAAGTAAATATCAAAGTATCGTGTGCGATGTCGTTTATAAAAGAGTTTGCAAAACTTTTCTACTTTCCCTCGTTACATTCCCCAGAATTTCAAAAAACAATTACAAATCATCTCAAAAACAGAAGTACTCATGAAAAACCTTTCGAAAGTGGAATTCAAGCTCGAATGAATACTTTTGAATTTTACAACCTTTGACAGGAAAAGTGAACATTGAAGAACATATAAGTGTAACACCGCCTGCTTTATGAAGAAGACTGATCACATTCCGATAAAAATTCATTGACTCAAACAAATGAATATCAGTCTTTCTGAAGAGCTCAGTTTTTTCAATCTTCGAACTGCTGATATGTTATAGAAAAAAAATTCAGATGACAGAAAAACAATCTAATTGATGAATTAGGCTTACCCATAGCACTGCGTCCGATTTTACAAAACGGTTCGTTACGGAAGGCAGACTGTCGACATTCTGCCCAAGCATTGAAACGTTCGCAATTAGCGGACGGCTTATCCCAGGGTAATTCACCGGCCAACATGGCAACTAAAACGACGCCGCAATTCCAGATATCAGCCGGTTCCGCACGATACATTTCCTGTGCAAGAACTTCGGGGGCCACGTAAGGTAAAGTACCGCAACGTTTAGTCAGTAATCTTTCTTCGCCCTTGAATCGAAAAATGGTCGCCATGCCGAAGTCGGATATTTTCAAAACGTCTAAAAAGGTTCGACAACGGTTTATAAATTTATTTAATGCACAGGGTTATGGTAAACGGCTTGTGTAATTGCAACTAGATATCTTATGTATTTTTTCTTATTAAGCGTCGTTCCTGAAATATAGACTTATGCATTGTAGTAATAATCTGAAAATGATACTATTCAAAAATCCGTCTTCCTACAGACGCTTTCAACGAAAGTGCGAAACTTTTGCTGACTTTTCCGAATTTGTATTCCTTAGACGGTCTCAAGAAATTACATACAATCAAAAACAGTATTGTAGGTCAAACATCACTTCAGATTTCAGCTCTAATCATGTTTTCACTATATAATTCCAGAACCTTTCGGAAGTTAAAAAATAAGAAAAATTTCAACGGCTTAATGTTGTGTCTTAAATATTCTTTAAAAATCGAGCTTGCATACAGATCGATACGCAAAAAAACAATGATTTTCATATGTAAAAAGATCAGGCCATGTGAAATTTATTATCTCACGCGGAGTGAATTTCAAGAATGACATCGGACATATTTATAACTAAATTAACATCGAATGAGAAACGCAATTTTTTCGCTATTTGAACCCTCTCTAGAATTAAAAAGTGATCTTAATCAGTAGTGGTGCAAAAATCTCGGAGTGGAAATAAATACAGTCATTTCATAAAAATGCAGACACCTTCTGACGTTATATACTCTTTCAAGAATCGCTCTGTCTAATTAACTTATTTACTTCCAAATCAAATATCTACATTCATCAAATCCTATAAAACACATCTACCTTTTGAAGTTAGAAGCAAGTTTTCTGGCTTCAAATCTACAAAAAAAATAAAATGAATATTCATGAACAACTTAACATTATACAATATTACATACTTACCTCTATGGGCCACTCCTCTGCTATGGATATATTCCTAAAACCGTTATACTGGTAGAAAAAGAAATCAATCAGGAATAAAGCTATAAACTTACTGTCCCTCTGATTAGTTGTCGAAAAAATAATTGAGCAGTGAATTCTGACATACCAACGTCGGGTTCTGAGGATTAGAAGGAAGAACATTTTGAAATTTGAATTTCAATGCAAATAACATGGCACTTACCGATTCGGTCAAAAAGTTCTCCACCTGCTGCATATTCTAAGAATACATACTGCAGATTATCTTCCCGACGTTGACCAATGAAACCGATTACATTTTCATGCTTAAGCATTCGAAGTATTAGCACCTGTGTAACGAAAATTGAAGAAATTAAATTTAAAAAAGAAGATACGGAAATGGAGGACTTGATGATTGTTTGACACAGTCAAGTCCAGACTGCCCCATAGGGAGGGGTACGAGCGTGGTATTACCCCTACCTAAAGTCTTTAAAATTGATCACTGGTTTTGAGACAAAATGACAGGTTTTAGACATTTAGCTACCCTACCCTCGCAAATTTTCAACTTCACCCCTACTACCTGAAAAGTTCTACCTTGGGGACCTCTGGTCAAGTCTGAATTCTTGTCATCTGACAATTTTAGTCCGCAGATTCAGCATCGGGTCTGAAATAGCGTTTTTTTTGTACGAGACAAGCATTCTTAGCTCCGTACAAAGATTTTTTTGGTACGTTTGTATAAAGAACAAAGAAGTTTTATTGACATCTGGCCAGAAAACGCTTCTTCAGGCTCTAATATCAGAAAACACTTGAGAATTTTCCGGTGCTTTTTCTACAAATCGTGTTTTTAGAGAAAAATGCCCGTGGAAGAAATGTTGGCGGTTCTATATGGAAAAAACGAATTTTGGTGCATTTCAGAAGGTCAAAATCTTAACTTTTCTAGCTTTTTTGTAACTTACTTTGTAACATGAAGCCGAGTTTGGATTCAGAAGCATCATGGGAGTTATTTCCGCAAATTTCAGGTTCAACTTGAACTTTTTCAGATTTGAGAGAGTATGAGTATGCTATCTTAATTTGTAAAATGATATATGAAGAACACATACATGTAACGGAGCTCCAAGGTCTGGGGGGGGGGGTTGGAGCACTTTTTTGGGGCCGGGGGTCAGTAATTCCCAAAATTTTGGGGGGAGGGGTCCTTGAAGGAAAAAAAATTCGATTTTTTCCATGAAAAATGTCCGAAAACGGTTTAAAAAGTAGTAATTTTTGTCTAAAAAATGATAAAATATGTACTTATGGCGCGAAGCGCCGAGAAAATTGACGTTTTTGACCATTTTTTTGTTCAAAAATTGACATTTTTCATAGAAAAAATGACATTTTTCAGTATTTTTCCGACTAAAACTATGGGGGTCCCTAGGGCTACCATATGGCTAGCCATAGGATTGGAAAATCCTGGGGGGGGGGGGGGGCGGTCGCCCAATGGCTAGCCATATGGTCGACGATTTCTGGGGGGGGGGGTTCCCATAGCACTTACCCCCCAATTACATGTATGGAAGAACATGAACTCGAGTGTCATGAGGAAGGTTTAAGCAAAAATACACAAAAGATCATGTTTTTTAGTCTACAAAAAAATTTCTTCGTACAGAGATTTTTTGGCCGATCCTTGTACAGGTACTAATAAGCTTGTACAAAACAACAGTGGTCTGAAAACTTCATACCTCTTTCCTAGTCGCATCTCTGCAAGATGGAATATTGAGATTGATAATTTTTACGGCAACTTCATCACGGGTTTTTTTGTTAACGAGTAATTTGACCCTATGAATAAAAACCTTATTTATTGGGACTAAGACGGACTACGCGGCGTACTCACTCTCCAAAGGCCCCTTCGCCCAATGTTTGAAGTTCGTCCCAATCTTCCGTGAAAGGAACTGGATCGCATGCGACAGGCGGTGTCACTTCTGAGTTAATACCGTGCATTTGTTTCGGTAAGGAAATATCTTTGTTCAAAGGACATTAAAGCTAGTTATTAACAGACCTGGATAAATTATCTGTATCATTTTTTGGTAAAAACGGAATTATAATCGAACAATGCCAACAAGATTTGAAACTGACTTGAGATATAAGGTTGTGGTTTTAGTATAACTGGTGGACATCAATCTTCTAGTACAGGTATGGCCCAGTAGAGGCGGATGTGTAAAAATCGAAATGACCAACTTATTGCTTGGGCTTATCCTCCTCCAAAAATAGCTTATGTATGCTTAAATCTGTAAGTACTCAAGAATGAGTGTTGCCCAAAGTTCTTATGTTTTAACATTGAGTTTTATGGAAGAACCGAAAATATATTTTTTGATGATTTCCTGAAGAGGATGTAGGCGACGTGTGCATCGTGCTACGGTTCGACGGGTTTCTCCAGTCCAAAACACTGGAAAACTCAAATTTGAGCACTATTTTTCGCAAAAACATCAAAATTTTCTTTCTTAATTCCTTCTTAGACTCAAAAACGCGTGCTATAACTTTATTTATGCAATTTCGAGCATATTCAAGCGCTTGGCTGTTGGAATAGAAATCGAAGATTTGCAAAATTAACACAAAAGACAACCAATTTTGTAAAGCAATCATGCCCGAAAATTATGATAAATTTCGAAGAATTCATCAACTGAAATAGAATATGTAATTTAAGTTTTTTTCAGTATTTTAGATTGTTATTTAGTTCTGTAGGTCGGTTCGACTAGAATAGTTTTGTTTCTTTTGTTCTCTATCGCATCTAACTAATGATAATAAACAAAGCCAACGCATACGGAATTTCTACACTTGGAAATTTTCCGTTAGAAAATCAATTCGGACATTATTTCGGCGGATAGCAGCGAAAAATTGGATTTGATGCCTTCATGACGCTGAAAATTCATCTTCCAAATATCTTTCCTGATACAGTCTTCCAAAATAATCTGTAAGAAATCACCAAGTATCTATTGACCGTTTTAAAAGTGAAGACAGAAACTTAGGACTAAAAGCAAAGTAATAATATCTAATTGGCTTTAAGGTCTGAAAACTTTTATAATACAATATGAGAATGCTCAAAAACGCAGCTATCTTTAAACTTATTTCTGAATTGAGCACACAACAGATTATAGCTTTTTGAAAAAAATAAAGCGTTCTAAAAGCTTGAAAACAATCAAAAATTAAGTGAACAATGTGCACGAAAACGTACTGTGGTCATGCTTGGTCAGCAGTGTTTTTTTTGTACTTTACAAACGAAACGGTGAGTACAAACGAAAATTTGGGCTTCGTTTGTACCAGTACAAACGAAAATTTTTGGACAAAAAATTTTTTGTAACTCAACAGCTGTCAGTATTCAGTATCACTGGACTTGACTTGTTTGTTATGCGTCCACATCGAAAACGACAAACTAGCAGCTGTGGCATAATAAAAGCTTTTTGTGGAGTATTTCACTAGTGCATGTTATGTGCCTCATGATCAAGTGTTTTATGTGTCTGAATTTGTAGCCTTCTTATGTGTCTCGTGGAAATAGCCAAGTATTCATATTTCACAGCATGTTTGTTGCATTTTGTAACAACGAATCCTTTTTTCAGCAATTTTTCGCAAATTTTGGAGTACAAACGATTTTTGAGAGGTCGTTTGTACCAGTACAAATGGACCGAGTACAAAAAAAACACTGTTGGTCAGTATTATTTTTTGACTCAAACCGACGTTGTAAGAAACGCATTTACAGATAGGCTGTCCAAAACACACCAAAATAGTTTTTTTTCGCACAGACCAGGTTGCAATACGCAACTTGGGGATTAAAACTGAACTGACGTCAACTTCAGACTTTCAAGACTAAATTTCAAAATTATGAACAGGCTGACAGGACTAATTTATCCGGCGTGTAGAGTCTAAAAATTTTAATTTAAAGACTTCTTAAGCGTTGAAATTGCATTTTTTCGCTTTATTTTCTAAAACCACTGATGATCGTGATTTTCAATCGTCATTTGGCGAATGAGATCAAACAATGTTTCGCCATTGTTGCGAAATCATTTGGTCGCTCAAAAATGTTGACAGACGCTTTATTCATGTTTTTTGAGCTCGTTTAAATATTTCAATAATCGGGGGCCAGTAATTTACTAATCATAATTATAAATTATAAGAGATTAATTTCAAAGCGCAGGGAAAGAACTTTTTGTGGTTTGATACTCTAGAATGCTTAAAAATGAATCTTTTTAATATATATTTCCTATATGAATTGCCTGATCTTTTAGTGAATTCAATTAGTTTTCACTTCAGACGGGAAATTTAAGGTTTAAAAATTGGACAAGTAACCAGGCAATAACTTACGCAATTATCTCATGCTGGTATTTTAATAATTTCGCAGATGCAAAAAATGACATTAACGAAAGCCGAAAATTTTTCGGGAGCGAAAAAAGATTTCATGGAAGTATTATGAGAAAAATCTTGATTTCCTTCACGGCAGAAGATATACAACAACAACGATTCATCTATAACATACATGTAAAAGGACTCCATGGTTGGCGGGGGTCGGAAGACTTTTTTGGGGCCGTGGGACACTAACTCCCTAACTTTTTAGGGGAGGGGTTTTTGGAGGAAGAAAAATAGATTAGAAAAATAGAACAGGAAAATCCGAAAAACAGTTCAAAACATATAAAAAACCGTGGAAAATATATCCGTCGCGCGAATCGCTGAGAAAATTGGCGGTTTTGACTATTTGCTGTTCATACATTGACACTTTTCATCAAAAAATTGATATTTTTGAGTTCAAAAGCATGGGAGTCCCTACGACTACCATATGGCTAGCCATAGGGTTGGAAAATCCTGGAGGGGTCGCCCGACGGCAAGCCATTGGGCCGACGATTTCTGGAAGGGGGGGGGGGGGAGTTTCCCAAAGCACTTTCCCCAATCGCGAACTAGAAATAGAACCATTTGTATGTAATCCGGCGTATGCATGGAATACCTGGGAATTTTTCATTTGACTATGGTTCATACATGCACATAGGGGGGCAAACCCCCCATACCTGAAACCCTGGCCACCCCCTCTGGCCAAAAAAAATCGTCAAACACCCCCCTGAACTTTTTCCGACAGCTTTTTTTCATGATTTTTGGGCATATTTTGCATGAAAAACAGGCTTGCAGAACTTTGTTTTTGTTTTTTTGCTCACCCACCCCTCCTACCCCCCAGTGAGAAAAGAAAAAAAACCTCATTCTAAAAAACTACTAGAAAACCTCAAAAATTTTTGAAAATCCCTAAAAACCCTCAATTTTTGAAAACATAAAATAGATTTAATCCATTGGTAAACATACATGTAACGGGGCCCCGAGATGTGGGGGGGGGGGGGGGATCGGGTGACATTAATTCCCAAAATTTCAGGGGGAGGGGTCTCTCAAGGGAAAAAATCGATTTTTTCACGAAAAAAGTCCGAAAAATAGTTCAAAAAACTGCAATTTTTATTCTAAAAAGACCGGAGAAATGTATTCATGGCGCGAAGCGCCAAGAAAATTCATAATTTTAACCATTTTTGTTCGAAAATTGACATTTTTCATCAAAAAATTGACATTTTCCAGTATTTTTCCAACCAAAAGTATGGAGAACAGCTACCATATGGCTAGCCATTAAATTGGAAAATCTGGCGGGGGGGGGGGGGCGGTCGCTCAATGGCTAGCCATATGGTCGACGATTTCTGGGGGAGGGAGAGTTCCTATAGCACTTCCACGCCAATTACATGTATGTTGGTAAACCAAATAAATCAAACACAAGTTTTTTAAGAATCAACAACTTTATTCAGCTGCTAGCTGCACAATTTCATCTTCATCAGCACATTCAGCCGATTGATACACCAAACTGTTTGAATGATCATACATGCCTGTCATAAATTTTTTCAACATAGCTTTTGTTACAGTAAAAAAGTTACAACTTTCATTCCTCAAAGCCAAGCCATATCGCACACATAGAATACTGTCCAACAACACTGTCAGAAAATTGTAGGTTTCAAACTTCAAAGATCAAACTAGATTAAACATGTATGTTTTAACTTTGAAAAGATTCACGATTTAGTTAGAAGCTTCTTAAATGAAGCCTAGACTCAGCTTGCAGTGCTTGCACAAATACAAATACAATAAAATCTCTAACTTATAAGCGTGTTAATCCTAATTCTAATCCACACTCAGTGATTTTTTTGTTGGGGATGTAGTTAGGGTATCAGTCATCCCACATCTATGTAAAATTGGTGAAGTGGACGAAGCCACAATTCGACCAATAAACAGGTTGTTATTCATTCTTACAACTTAGGTGTGTTGTGGGCAGTGGCGGATCCAGAAATTTTTTTCAGGGGGGGGGGGGCGGTGCTCAAAATTAAATATTTTTTCAAAAAAAAATTCAAAAATTTTTCAAATTTGCCTATTGGTATACAGAAAAAAATCATATTTCAAAACTTTGGGGGGGGGGGGGCCGCCGACCCCCGCCCCCTAAATCCGCACTTGGTTGTGGGCGAGTCGCGTCCGTTTTTATTATATTTGTTTACTTTTACGCCCAGTAAATGGAACAGCCCCTCACAATTTACATATTGTTTATACTACTATTATTATTAATAATATATTACTCGCGCAATTAGCGGAGGCGGGAGCCGACTTACACGGGATCCATTACCGAGGAAAGTCCCAGCCTTTCCTGGACATCAACATAGTGAGTCCCCTTTATTTGTGTAAGCCTTTAGGAAGCATCTGGAGAGACCCTGATTGCTTTTGGATTGCAAGAGTTAGAGCTTCCAGTTACTTATTAGTGACTGAAGACTGAAGGAGACCAATTCAAATAAACATAAGATAATACGTTTAAGATGATGAAAACTATTATACAGATAAAGTGATAAGTGAAGGTAGACATGATAAAAGCCGCGCCTGATCTAGGTGATATATAATAATGTTTATAGAAGTTATAACTGGCGCGACCGTCTAAAATGCACCAAAATGCATCTTTTCTGTATCAGAAACCCAAAATTTTCTTCCCCAAATGGAAAAAGACCCCAAATTTTGTTTCCTTTTCTGAAATTTTTTCCAAGAAAAGAAGGATTTGGGGGGAAAAACACTGCCTGCTACAAGAATAATAGTGAATGCAAATGCAAATTAAATGTGTAATTCAATGTTAAATTTGAACGAATTTATAGTTTTTTTACTAGGCATTTTAAAATCTTATAATAAGAAAAATAATTGATTTTAAAGGTTCAGAATCAATGACTGACACATTATAGGAGAATATATGTGATCAAACACAGGACTCAAACAATTCTGCACCAGTGCAGAAAAAAGAAAATGTAGAAAAAAACACTGTCCATATGTATAATAAGCCTGCTTAGTTGAAAGCTAAGACGTAGACTTCAATCCCACGGTGAATTCTCGGCTGAGTTTGATGATAATGATCAAGAGTAAGAGGGTCAGGGTTGGAAAAGATGGGTTTTTTGGGTTTTGAGTTTCTTGGATTTTAATCATCAAATTTTGAATTTTTTGGTTTACATCTACAAAAACGAAAAAAAGAAGAAGAAAAAGTTTACAAAAATTTTTTATTTATTTTGTTATAAACTTAGATTATAAAATTTTTAAATGATTTATTATACTTAAGAGCATCGTAAGGCCATTTCAAACTTGTTTCTGCCCAAAAAGTTGCACTTTTTGAAAACTAAATTTTTAGTGGCTATCGGCAGAAATAGTCATAAGTTTTTCGTGTTATTTTAAAAGAATTTTAAGTGCGTTTGATTAAGTTTTATGCATCTAATCATGTTTCAAATAGTTCCTATGGCGCTTATAAAGTTTAGTGCTGGAACTTATTTACACTATATAGAATATACACATAAAGCCCAATGGTAAGACTAATTCTGATTGTCCAAGCATACCTGTACTTGGGGGGGGGGGGGCTTGGCCAACCCTGTAGCCAAAGTCATTCAACCCCCCCCCCCCCCAGTTAGGAAAAAATTTGCAAAAAGTGTATGTTTTTTGGTCTTTTTGGGGAAAAATTTCGACTTTTTTCTACCCCCCCCCCCCAACTGGTCGGAGGTCTTAGAGGTATGTGTCCAAGTAACGATCAATTGAATGAAGGTCTCGCCAGTCGATAAGTAGCAATTGTGATTACCTGGACTGGCACTAAACTTGAGTGCCATTCCTACAAATGTCTTGAAATGAGTACAAAATAAAACTCACATCACATTAAACTAAAAGACCCACAATAAACCGAAGGAACCCCAGCAAAAAGCCCATAAAATTCAAAAGTTCAAATTTTGAGAAACTATCATACCTGTACTTGAGGGGGGGGAGTTGGGGGGGACCCCCCCAACTTGGCCAACCCTGTACCCAAAATCATCCAACCCCCCTCCCCAGTTTGAAAAAATTAAAAAAATTTGCAAAAAAGTGTATGTTTTTTGGCCTTTTTTGGGAAAAATTTCGACTTTTTTCTACCCCCCCCCCCCAACTGGTCGGAGGTCTTCCAGGTATGGAAACTGTTTATTCAATCTCGGAAAGAATCTGCAAAGCGTAAAGTGCACTCCGCCCCAAACATGTCAACACAGTATTTTTACACCAAACCAACGTGTTTTTCCCCAAAACGTTCATTTTGGGGAATGGGGAAAAAGTTTGTATCTAACTTCCCCTAGAAGTAGCATTTTAAATTTGAATGCACTTTGATCATACCTGTACTTGGGGGGGGGGACACCCCCCAACTTGGCCAACATACCTGTAAGACCTCCGACCAGTTGGGGGGGGGGAGTAAATCCGAAATTTGGGGGGGGGGGTAGGAAAAAGTCGAAATTTTTCCCAAAAAAAGGCCAAAAAACATACACTTTTTGGCAAATTTTTTTAAATTTTTTCCCAACTGGGGGGGGGGGGGGAAATGATTTTGGGTACAGGGTTGGCCGAGTTGGGGGGGGGGGGGGGGTCCCCCCCAACCCCCTCAAGTACAGGTGTGTTGGCCAACCATATACTCAACCCCCCCCCCCCCGTTTGAAAAAAATTAAAAAAGCAAAAAAGTGTATGCTTTTTTTGGGAAAAATTTCGACTTTTTCGACCCCCCCCCCCCCAGCTGGTCGGACCTCTTACAGGTATGACTTTGATGGAGTCAAATAGTTACTTGGCCGCTTCGCGGCAAAAGCTTCGCTTATATAAAACACCAAATATAGCACATGTTGTTTTTATATACCTCAGCTGTGATTTATCAAATTTCAACGTGTATCAGTGCTTTTACACCCTAAATTAATTCAGTTTTATTATTACTTTGGCGGAACATTTTTAGGGTCTGAAAATTTTTTTGGAAAAAACACGCTGCACCAGAAGCCAGAATTCAGTAATTGAGCCAAAAATATGCTAATTCAATTTCAAATCACACAAACTGGCCACACTATTCAATCAATATTCATTTGTTAAATTTCATCACGCCTTTCTAAACAGTAATTCTCCATCAAGCACACAAAATTCAGACAGGCCAATTCGTTGGAAAATCCCCTACTTGGCAACTGGACGCCAACCTGTATTTTCTTTCCCGCTCAATTATTACAGTAAAGAAGCTGAACAATCAACACATTTTATTTCCATTACGTACGTCAGTACACGTAAATTGTACAAACAGACACGATGAGGCGTTAGCGTGGAGTTCGCGCTGAATAATTCGACATTGACGTGCACACAAACAGTGAAAAAATTATGCATAAATGGTTGGCACCGCTAAAATCGTAAATTCAGAAAAACTTGAAGCCGCTTTATCACAGAACTATAGTCTGTTTTTCTTGTATTTTCAGAATTTTCTTCGCCGAGCCGTGCATACGTGGAATTGAACATTTGTGAAGGCACTCAAATAATACTCAGACATTTTTGAACGAAAAATTCTACACTGAAAGGCTCATATAGAGGATTTCTAAGTTACCGCCTAGTCATTTTATATTTTAAAATCCCTTTATAAAAAACAGACTATAGGACCTTCAGGGGGTCTGAAGTTGAGAAAAAAATCATAAAACTCCCAATGTATGTTAATTAGCCTGCTGCAAAGTTTTGTCGGCCCTTTCGATAACTTGAAGCATGTGTTCTAATCTTTTTCTGATTTTCTTCTGATCGTCGGCCGTACACTCAATCAAAATGGCCTGAAATTTTTGATCAATCGGTCCATCAGGCTGTTCGGGGTTGCAAGCGTTCAAGAATTTTTTACAAACCTAGTGAAAAAAAATTATTTACAAATCTATCTTATGTATTTCCGAGAGTTCTGCTAAATTTCACAGGACACTGATCAACGTAAATCGTTTCATGCTCAAAAAAATTTGAAGCACAACACAAAAATTTTTACCTATAGGATTAAAATTGATATACAGTACTTATCCATTGGGAGCGTTTTATGACACAAGCGCGCAGACGCAAACTTAATGTACAACTGTAGCTCGTAAAATATTTATGAATAACTTGGAAAGATTTACCCATTAACTTTGTTAAAATGACTATTTCTATACTTTAAAGGATTACGAGCGTAAAGCCCACTGAAATTCTTTCCTAAAAGCGACAGTAAAGTTTGATTGCCTACTTACACAAAAAGACTTGCAGTAGAAGGAAAAACCTACAAATTTTCATTTTTTATTATATTTTGCATGTACTGTGCATCTTTTCACAGACTGGATTCTTCTGATTCGAAATTTCTGAATTCAAAATACAAAATTCAACGTAAATGAAAAATTCAAAATACAAAATTCAACGTAAATGAAAAAACAAAAAAAAATAGCTTAATCATGAAATCAAGTCAAACCCCTTCGCTGTGATGATGCTTTCATGTACATACATTATTTATCAAACCGTTTTTCTTGATTTTGAGCCGTAAAATAAAAATTTTACATAAAAATTTAACGCCGATAAAAAAAACTTCTTGTCTTCTGTTTCCCTCGTATGATTACAAAACGTTTATCTGTCAGTGTAGGAATTAATGTATTCTTCAAGTTTTTAAAAAAGCTATTTTCAATCCTAATAACTTACATGTTCCGAATTTACAGCATCATCTCTCATTTTGGAAATTAATTCATCAATTCGATCGTTAACTAATTTCAGGGCTTTTTCCTGAAAAGAAGAATCCCAATGAGAATAACGAAAAAGTTCGATGCCTTACGCGAAAATTAATATTGGACGGAGAAAAAATCAGCTTATAAAATCTTTTCAAGTTTTTATTCTTAGAAACAGCGGAAAAATAGTATCAAATATTGAATTGTTGAGAAGTAACTCTGAAGAAGATATAGACCATGATAGACCATAATATATTATTATACTTGTTCGGTGTTCCTAGGAGTGCTAACATTAACAGCTACAGTACGACAACGGCTAAGTAATCTGTTCGTTGTAGCTTCGATTTCCTCTTTGTCACCTAAAGGTAAAAAATTTCAACGTCGTAAAAAGGAATAGTTTAGACAAGCTTCCTCTATTCAAGGACGTTATTTAGCAATAAACGTTAAAAAAAGAATTTCATCCATACTTTGGGGTATGTGAAGTAAATCTTTGTTGATTTGTACAGTGTTTAGCATTTCGATCAAACTATCTTTCTCTTGTTCCATTAAAGCTGCCGTTTCTCGTAAATTTTCGACGCGCTTTTCTATTTCGTCCAACATACCGATAATTTTCTCACCTATTTCGTTGTTCATACTTTGCAGCGATAACCGTCTAGACAAAACGATATAGTAAGATATTTAGCATTTTACGATAGATCAACATTTTTGAGAGTTAATAAATTAAAAATGAAAAATACACGATCCACAGCAAAAAATACCGAATCGATAATTAAAAAGACTCTAATCACATTTTTAGAAATATTTAAATCTTAAAAAATTTACAAATTGAGCAATCGTGACTCTGGGACTTCCGTTCTGACTCTCCTAGGAAACCACGCAAATTTAGATATTGTATGAAATTATGGCAAATTTTGATTACGTTTTTTCTTACCTCGCTGCAGTCGTTGCAGAGGAGGCAGCCGAAGACACATTGGGAAGAACTTGCGCATTATTAGCCGTAGCAACAGGCACCGAACTGATCGTCGTTGAGGCCGCTGAAGAGGCTGGCGGCGGTGTGGCGGCCGGAGGTGTTCTAGCAGGGGAAGAAACGCCCTCGATGCGCACTGGTATTACCCTCTCCCGAGAAGCCATGTCAATTGCGGTTTAAACAACTAAATGGAAAAACAAATCGATTTTTGACTTTTGTGTCCAACGTTAAATGTGTGCCTGTGCATAGTGGACACAATTTTTTCGATTATTCAGTGATGCGGTAAATGTACTACATTTATATCCAACTTTTGCCAATAACATTTTCCCTCTTTTCAGTATATTAACGAGAACAAATTTTTTTGCGTCACCAGCACAAATTTTTTTGACCTCTTCTTTTGTCCCAATCGACATAAATGTATGTGCACAAAAAACCGCTGATAGGCATGTGATGTTCCTCGAATTTTTCTTTAAATAAGTCGACATCAGGAAAAACGATTAGGATAATTCCAATGTGGAATAAACTAAACGAAAATGTTTTCCTGTCATCTAATGCTACGTCTTTCATGCGAGAAACGAGAAATATTGATTTTAGTGATTTTCTAGGGAGGGCGTAGCCTAGCGTGCTATGACTTCTAGCTTGCTAATCCCGCTCTGTATTTCACGTTTTCTAAAATAAAAATATTTAGAATGCTCGAAGGTCTACGATTATGAGCAAAATGAGTGGAAGTAGAAAATCAACCTGATAATAGTGATTTCTGGAGGAAAAATAGGCAAATTTTTCGTTCGTAATAAGAATCGTGCTGAAAATTCATCAAAGCTAGAGCTTTGTAAATTTCATCGTGATATTTTTAAAATATGATTTTTGTTTTCGTGTTGCTAAAGCATGGAATTCTTTGGATGAAGTTACAGCGTCTTCGGGTTGTGTTAAAATTATTTCGAACGAAATCAATAAAATGCATTTTGACTTTAGTGATGAGGTGTAACTTAATTTGCAATAATTATTTTGCTGTTACAATTTTCTGTTCATGTTAAACGGTATTTACTTTACATTTCGCTTTTGAATTCCATTTACGTTGAGAAAGGAATAAACGCTTCAAAAGTCTAGAAAGTTGACGAGTTGATTTTTCTCGAAAAATGTAAGTTATAATTAAAAAAAATGCGGATCTTCATTAAATATATAGATATAATATCAAAGATTGACAATTAAAACATGAAATAATACGTTTAAGATGATAAAAACTATCAGGGATTAAATGGAGCGTGAAGGTAGACATTCTAAATGCCGCCCGCGCCCATACCCGTATCCAGGATTTTTAAAAGGGAGGGGGGAATTTTCCAAATTTTTTTTAGAATTTACTAAATGAAAAGAAAATCATTTTAGAAGTAAAGACGACTTATTTTCAGTTAGTTTATGTGTGCCTGGATTAGTGGCTAAATTCTATGTCTGACGAAAAGTATACGTAAATAATTTAATATGGAAACTGTGATGCATAAGTACAATGATATTGCTGAAAATTTGGTATTTTTTTACAAGTCGGTTCCCTTCCAAATTATGGTCCAAACTGGCATTTTTGGACTCCTCAAGATGCCAGCTATCCAGATCAGTTCGAAAATACGGGCGCACACAGCATTCAGGAACTCATTTGCATAAAATCTGCACACATCTCACACTTACATATTTTCCACTACAGAAAAATCCTACATACTTCAAGAATCGAACCTGGTCCACCAGCCTATGGACTTGATGCGTTTACCACTAAACAATTCCACCAGAACGTACATACACTATCCTTTAAGATCCTTGATACCATTTTAACTAACAACTTCATTTGGAAGAGCCTCAACAGCGCTGCGCCCGAAGGGTACAGCAGCTGCGCCATGCTCAAAATTAACAAAAAACTCATATGCAAAAATTAGGCTGAAGGCCGGGAACCGACTTATAAAATGTAGCCGAAAATTTTACTTATTCTAAAAAAATTAGGATGGGAATTCCCCCCTTCCCCCTCTAAATACGGGCCTGCCCGCGCCTGAGCTATGAAACGAATAATAATGATTATTAAAGTTTTAGGGGAAATTTTGAGATTCGGACTTCATCGTTCCTGTATATATGATCTCCAAAAATTTTCCTCCCAAAAGGGGAAACAGCCCAAAATTCTTTCCCCTTTTTTGAATTTTTTTCTCAGAGAAAAAACGACTTGGGAGAAAAGACACCGGTGTTAACATTGTTTTCAAAGCATCAAATAGCAAATATGATGATTCACAGAAATTTCATTTCAGCAGATAGATCCAAATCGAAAATTAAGGTCTTTACTCGCTACGTTAAATCAATCCAGGAATATGCATCTATAGATGATGATGATGATTTTATTCGCAACGGCACTAAGCAATGTTAGAAGAATATAATAAAATAAGCAAATAAGTTAATTAAATACGGAAAATATGCAATACATTAACGAATATGCTGTGCTTGGTCAAAAAGGCATTTAGCTATTAGTAATTATGTGGTTAAAAAAGCATCTAGGGTGGCAAATTTGATTTTAAAATGTTTTCACTCAAACTTCAATGAATTAAAAATCAGGGCTTTTAAATCCCATGTTCTCCCTATTCTGGAATATGGTTCACCACTCTGGAATCCTTGTCTGGTTGTGGATACTAAATTGGTAGAAAAAGTTCATCGAACGTTTACAAAAAGACTTTTTGGATATAAAGATTTAAGCTATAAGAAGCGCCTCAACAAATCTGACCTTGCATTTAGACGTACGTGTATCGACTTATCTTACATGTTCTTAATTTTGAAATTAAAAGTTATTCCACCCGACTTATTTTTCACTTTGAGTCCGTTCAATTATCGCGCGTCTAACTTATTCAAATTGTATAAATCGAAATATAACTCTAATGCTTTAAAACATGATTTTTGCTCGCGAAATATTGATGATTAGAATTCCCTACCCAATGATATCATTCGTTCGAACAGTATGCCCTGTTTTCGGTCCAAATTGAGTCAGTCATTTTTTAAAGCTCAATTCGCACGTGCTTCTGTCACGTCCATGAACTTTTCTGTATTAGTCGTATTTAACTCTTGTATTTATTCGCATTTCATAAATTCCTTTCTTCTTCTTCAAAAATTGAACTTATCCCATTTAGAGCGAAAAATTTTACTAATTTCTAGATGTTATTATTGATTACGGAAGTTTATTCCAAATAGGAATAACTCTAATGGTAGAGAAGTATTTCTTAATATCAGTCCTTGGAATATCTTTTTTTAACCTCCAATTGTGGTTGGATCGGGTCTGAGAATGTGTAATGGTGCAGAAATCAATCTATTGTTTGCAATGGAATCCACACATTTTGTCACAATAAATTTTGACAAATTACTATCACCATAATCTGACGCTGACCCACCCAAAATCAGAATTTCATTTATGATGAAATAACTGAGATTATCTTGGAAGCACAAATATATTCAGAAAAGCTCAGAAATGCTTAGATAAAACATATGATGGCATTTATAAAGCGAAAACCCTATATGGCGAAAATTGTGAAAAAAATTTCATTTTCTTCTTCGCAATGGCGGCACAGTTTTTTTCCACGAACTTCTTTCCATAAATGTGGAAAGGGGTCAAATTTTTTTCCACATGTGGAAAAAATATGTTTTTGGTATTCAAATCCTCGTTTTTCGCTTGAAAATGCTCATAACCGCTTTATTTGAGTCATTCGAAAAATTTTAAAACCATTCACTTGATCCTAATTTTTCATAAATTTAGCCGAAAAGCAATGAGTCAGAAGTGTCGGAATTTTCCAAAAATTCTTCCATGAAGCTTTTGAATTGAATTTACGTTAAGAAAAAAACAAACGCTTCAAGAAGTTGAGAAAGTTAACGTGTTGATCTTTCTCAAAAAAATCTATGGAAAAAAATGCAGATCTTCATTATATATAGAGATATAATATGCAAGATTGCCCATTAAACATTAAATTACGTTCAAGATGATGAAAACTATTGAAGATTAAATGGTAAGTGAAGGTAGACATGCTAAAAGCCGCGCCTGAGTTTGATAAAAAATAATAATGATTATTAAAGTTATTGCCGGCGCGAACAGTGTTTTTTTTTGTGCCAAAACATGGTTTTTGGCACAAAAAAAATTTGGAATGGCACAAAAAATTTTGAGCGTTTGTGCCGATTGGCGCAAAATTTTTGGCTGATCAAACATTAAATTTACTTGATTTTTAGACGTTTTAAGGACTAAAAATTCATAAAAATTCTGGCGCTTCGCGCCGAATCAATGAATATAATAATATTTCCTACTCGTATTTTTGACCCGAACGCGAACGATTTCTCCTCGAACAGTGTATCAGTATTGTTGCAGCAAACTTTATACGCTGTCAATAACTGATGAATGAAAAGGAATTCTGAATATTCTCTGTTCATTCAGTGAGATTCGGACTTAAAACTGAAATTCTTACTTTCTGTGTTTGATTAATTCAATCAGAAAAATCGATATCATTGGTGCAATGTTTGGACCAAAAATTTACACAATTTTTGACGTTATTTCCTCTAGTCTTTACATTGTAGTTAAATATTATATAGATATTCGTAGTTGAAAATTGAATCAATTTGATCCTCAATTCTAGAGCCTTAATTTTCTCAGCATTTCATTTCTTTTTGAGTCGCCGCGAACTATTTTCTTGCACAGTTCTTTCTTATCTCATCGACATGATTAGCTGAATAATAGGTTGGGCTGGGCAAGATTTTTACAAAAATATAATGCGGTTAAACTCAGCTTTAATTTATATTTCTATCAAACATGTGGCCTAAAATCTTTCCACAGTTTCAGTATATGTTTCTAATTGAAAAAATTTTTTTGTGCCATTGGCACAATTTTTTTTGGCCTCTTGTGCCAATTGGCATAAATGTCTGTGCACAAAAAAAACGCTGGGCGCGAAACACTGTTTTTTCCCCCAAATCGTGCTTTTTCGGGAAAAAAAATTCGGAAAAGGGAAAAAAATTTTGGGCTCTTTCCCCATTTGGGGAAGAAAATTTTGGGGATCGGATACAGAAAAGATGCATTTAGGTGCATTTTAGAAGGTCATAATCTCAAAATTTTCCGGCGCTTCGCGCCGATTATAATTTTAATAATCATTATTATGCATTACTTAGCTCAGGCGCGGCTTTTAGCAAGTCTACCTTCATTTATCATATAATCTATAATAGTTTTCATCATCTTGAACGTATTATCTCATGTTTTCATTGGTAATCTTCAATATTTTATCATGATATTTAATGAAGATTCGCATTTTTTCCTTTGGAGAAAGATCAATACGTCAAGTTTCTAAGCTTTTTGATGCAATTATTTCTCTTCTAACATAAAATCAATTCAAACGCTTCATAGAAATATCTTTCGGAAATTTACATGCTTATACTCATATATTTTCGACCAAGTAGTATGAGAGTTTACAATAAATTATACTGGTTTTAAAATTTTTCAAGTAAAATTCTAGAAATTACGACTTTTGAACACATAATTCAAATCTAATTCTTGAAATAAATGTTTGGAAAATTGACTTTCCAGCGTCGCAGAATATCAATACCCAAAAAATTTTTCCGGCGCTTCGCGCCGGAAAGATTAACATTCCTTTTGGGTTCTCACTTGTCGTCATAGAGGACATGACCATCGATTTCTCATGTAATTCAAAATCATTATGCTTTTGGATAGTTTGCTTGAAAGTTTGTTCCAATGCTTGTAAATTAGAATCGAAACTCGAAAATTTCAATTTTTTCCTCAATTTTAATGAATTAACGGGTCTGAAAACACCAGAAGGCTTGAAAAGACTCAAAAATACCTAAAGCGTCTGTGAGCATTTTTAAGCGAAAAAAACGACTTCGGGAAAATGGCAGAAAAAAATGTTGACCCCTTTCCCCATTTGGGGAAAAGGCCCGGGGGAAAAAAACAGTGGCACGAAAGCGCCGGAAAATTCTGAGATTTGGACCTCCTAAAATGCACCAAAATGCATCTTTTCAATATGAAGACCCAAAATTTTTCTTCCACATTTGTGGAAAGACCTCAAAAATTTTTTCCACATTCCAGATTTTTTCCACATTATAGTGCAAGTGTGGAAAAAAAGTGCAGCACAGCGATAAAAAAACTGTGAATTTTCTAGAATTTTCATAACAGTTAATCGATCTGAGAACTATAAAAATCGATCCACCAATAAAATCAGCGTTTTCTCTCTGAGTGATCCTATACATCCTGCTAGTTTGTGTTATTCCTACATCATGCGTCCTTAAATTGTATTGCACATCGATGATCTTCTGATTGTATATGACCTGATAAGCAAGTTTCAATGTTTGATTAGACGATGATAGTTTACTGTTTTATAAAATGAAATGAAATGAAAAATATTTATTGTTCTTACACAAAACAAAACAAAAGAGAAATGCAAAGTGATATACATAATATAATGTCATATAAAGAATAAGATTAGTAAATCGACTCGTAATGTAAATATTTTAAGAAATGTGTAAATCATGCAGCAATAGTTTGCAAAGGTCACTTGAAAAGTAACAACCTACCTGCACCTGTCACGTGACGTTTGGGTAAATGATGTTTAAATTTTATGTTTTTCGCCACTTTTTACTTGACAGTTACTTACTTTTATTTCGTTTCATTTGTCACATGCCGATGGATTTTGCCCAACATCACATGATTCACATCATGTTTTTACTTTATGTTTTTTACCACTTTCTGTTTTACAGTCACTTACTCGTATTTTTGCATTTCATTTATTATATTTTCTTTCATGCATTCTGTGTGTACTTTTTGTGTTTCGTTTCTGTTTCATTTTGTGTTTTCATTTCCGTTGCATTTTGTTATTTTGCCATTGCGCACATGGACTACGATATGTGACCTGTTAGTTAGAATTTCTGCCAAAGATAAGCTCTACGTGCTCATGGCCATAATTGGAGCATTACGAGCACCTCTTATCAGTAAAAATTAACAATGTTTCGCAATGCGAAACGACTAGTTTGAAGATTCTCTCTAAATGACATTCATATGTTTAGCATGGAGAGTGAAACTCGCCCCAATGCTTAACGTATTTGAACTGGAAAATGTCTATGTGACCATAGGCATCTTCTGCAGCAATTTCCGCTGCAGAATTTAGCTTGGGTGTTGTTAGCTCCGCCCAGGGCATACTGTAGGTCTACGAGGCCCTTTAAAAGGGCCTGTTTCTTCAGTTTTGTACTCATTTTTGGGCCTTAATTGTTTTCCCTGGCGTTTAGCTTACGCTGTTGCCTCTGCTGATTTATATTTTATCAATTTACATATATACTGCATCCACCGCCGATATTCTAAAAAATTTGCATATTACTTGGTGCCCTCCACTGCATTATGTTACCGTATCCCGTGCCTAGGAGTTACCCATGGCCCTTTGATCAGGAATCACCCATCGCTCCCTTCGTGGAACGTTTTGCATCGCTCGCCGACTTGGGTACAGTACACACAATGCACCGAACGTGAATCGGATCGCCATCACCCATCACTGTCATCGTGGGATCTGTGAACCCTTGACCCCGTCCCCTCGGGCCGAGTTGTAGAAGAGAAAAGGACTAGGTGAGTCTTCTCAGGGGTTATTGTTGTTGAGGGTATATTTGTGGGAACCCTTCCCTAAGTCAGCTTCCATTTGAGAGTTCCCTCAGTTAGAGTAGCACTTGAACCCTTTGGGTTAGGGCCTAAAAGGGGATTTAGGTCTGCAATCTGGTCCCCTAAAGTAAGCCATTCCAGGGATGGCATTGTCCTTCATTCTCATTGAATGGGACTAGGGATTGCCACCCCTGACCCAGTGGCATTGTCTATTACTCTGCAGCAGAACCCAAGGACAGTACCGAGGTACACTACAGGTTTTCCTGTAGTCAGTACCAGCTGGGTTAGGTTCCCGAAATGAATATATAAGCGAGCCAGCCAACGAGGTCACAGTGTGTGACTCACAGTGACACGGCCATATTTTGTTAATATTGCATGGGTTTCTTCCCATCAATGTGATTGTCCAATTTCCTTCAATGTGACATGGCTCCAATTTCGTTTAATGTGACACATTCATTATGTTTTACATGCATTTTGTGTGTCATTTTTGTTGTTAATCTTTCTGCATGTAGGCTAGGCTACAGTGTGCCCCTTAAATCAGAATTTGCACCAGATAAGCTCTACGAGCTCATGGCCATAATTGGAGCATTATGTGCACCTCTTATCAGTAAAAACTAGTGACATTTTGCAACACTAAACGACTAGTTTGGAAGCTCTCATTAAAAAACGTTCATACGTTTAGCATGGGAATGAAACTTGTTCCCAATGCTAAACCTATTCGAACTGGAAAATTTCTATGTGACCATAGGCATCTTCTGCACCAATTTCCTCTCCAGAAGTTAGCTTGGGCGTAGTAAGCTCCACCCAGGCCATACAGTAGGCCTATGAGGTCCTTAAAAGTGCCTGTTTTGTTAATTTTATGCTCATTCTCTGGGTTCAGTGCTTACGTCCGACTTTGTCTTTTAGTCGGGGTCCGCTGCTTATATTTTATAATAACTTTGAATATTTGCATCCTCCTTGTGTTCCATCGAACAAATTTGCATAAGCACCCACCGCCTACCTTGTGCCCAGTTCCCGAACATACCCGACGCACAGTATAGTGCCTGGTCACCACCATCACCTGTCCATTGAATACTAGAGTGTCACCCCAACTTCTCGAGTTAACCCATTGCCGAATCAAGTGGACCTTTCCCCCTTTCGCTGATCGCCATCCGAAGCCATCAGGGACCCGTCACCCTTTCATCAAATCACAGTTTGAGATGCAGGACTAGGTATGTCTTCTCAGAGGATTATTATTGTTGAGGGTGTATTTTGGGAAACCGTTTCTTAAGTTGGTTTTCCCTTGAGTCTCCCCTCAGTTAGAAGGGGCCTTGTTCCCTTTGGGTTAGGGCTAAAAAGGGGATTTTGGTTCACAATCCAGCCCCCTATATCAGGTCATTCCTTGAGTGGCCTTGTCTATCTTTCATACTGAATGGGATCAGGGATTGCCGCCCCTGACCTGATGGCATTGTCCATTACTCTACAGCAGAACCCCAGGACAGCACCAAAGTACCCTTAGGCCTTCCTATAACCAGTACTAGCCAGGTCAGGTTCTCCAAGTGAAAACCAAGTGAGCCACCCAATGGGGTCACAGCATGTCACTCACAGTGACATGGCAGTATTTTTCTATCAATATGGCATGGGTTTTTCCTATCAATGTGATTGTCCCAATTTCGTTTAATGTGACATGGCTCCAAATTCACTTAATGTGACACACCCCCCCAATTCAATTATCAAAGTTTAGAAGTTTAATTTTTTCTTTGAAAGTGTGAAAACTGGGAGAATTAAGGATATTGAAAGATAAAGAGTTCCAGACATTAATATAATGGTTAAAAAAATCAAAATGGCAAGCTATGGTATGAACTGGCTTTATCATCAATCTTAAATCATGATTACGATGGGTATTGTTGTTGTTTATGTTGTAGTGTGTTTCTGCTGATTCATAGGAGTTTTGAAAAGTTTGTCAATTAATCGAAGATGTATGCAGGCTGGAAATGGAGTGAGCTAGACAGACCATTGAAGGGCGTCTTACTGTAGTTCAGTTTTGGTAAACCTGTGGTGAGTGCTCTCGTGTTATTGTTGTTGTTAATATTTTTGGTATACTAGTGCACATCCTCGTGCATTTTGTCATATTTTCTCAGCACGTGGGACCTTTCCTTTAGTCTCACCCACGCATTGGTTATATAGGTAAGTGTGTTATTTTTGTAAGTAAAATCATCAGGAGAAACTTCTACTCCTTCGGACTAAGTTCATTGGGGATTCAAATTAGGAAACTGAATGTTTTCTAATTTGGATTATTTTGCTGTGGGGTTTAAGTACTTTAAGAAGTTAGTTTATCAGGTAAGCATTGGCCTTGGAAACATGTGCATTAAGGATGATCCCTGGACAACTCCTGCCTCCAATCAGCATCTACGCCTTGTTTCCATGCCATTGCGCTGCATCTGACCTCCGCTTTCAATTCTGGAAAATCTACCATGCCACTCTTGCACTTAAGGATACCAACAAGGATTCTACAATTTGCCTAAGAAAATGCCACACGTGAGACTTATTCCACCGCATTGAATTCACCAAAATTTGCAATCAAGTTCGCCTAATGCTGCCTCAAACCCTGTGCGCCGTATTTTGAACTTTCCCTAGCAAATTCGGCCGACCATTTCAAATCTTGCGCAACTGTCTGAGCCACCCTTGGTGAGCCTCCCACCCCTCAATCCGCCCTTTTCTTTTTTCAGTAACACCTCATTGAATGGAAGTACCTCAACGCAAGTGCTGCTCAGCTCTACAATTGCGCCACTGCTGAATCCGGTTGCACTGCCAGTACTCGGACAAGTTTTGAATACGGCCCACCACTAAGGATGCTAGCGTGCCGCCCATATCTCAAGTACTGCCACCAATAAACGCCCCTCAACCAGAAATTGACCCAAACATCAACCACACCGATTCAATGGAATCCTTTGTCATTCTAGATCCACCCCTGGTCGGAGCTGCCACCCTAGCCTCTGCCCGCAACCATCCCAGCAGTTTAGCCATTGCCAACACAAATGAAATCCAAAACTTTTGATTAGAAGTATGTGATGCCCTCGAGCAACTTGATACAGCCCCTGTGAGGATTATCAACAATGTTTCCACCATACAAACTATCGATCAAATCATAGGTGTCATCTCTGATCAATTTTAAGCCCAACAATTGCACATTCAATGCTAAATACAGGAACAAGTTCAATCAACAAACACATGTTTTGCCCCCCTTGCAGAACAAATGCAACAGCTCATTTCAGCAACCACTGCTATCGCCGCAGTGCGCAATAACCCGCCAACACCTAGACCAGCGCAGGCAACCTCACAGTTTCATAGTGAGAAGCTGCATGATATTTATATCACCAATGACACTTTCGGGGAAACCAAGCCGGCTTTGGCGAACAGTAACCCTCCGGCACCTATCAAACCGAAAGCACTATCCACAAATACTCTATATGATAACAAATTTTCACGTACCGCCCCCAGGGACAACAATATTCCCTGCGCTGCACCAATGGGACCCTGCTGCCCACTGCCCACCCATTTGGCTTCTCAGACTATCCACCCGACGATTATTACGATCACCCCCAGCCTTGGTTTGACCATCCTGCATGTCCCACTGAGAAGAAGATAGCCAAAGCAAAACGATAGTCGATAATATGCATTCGCTCATAATCAATGGTGCTGCATGCAATGAACACCTCCTAGCTTTCTTCATTCACTTTGAAAACAAGTTCAGATAGGATGCATCAAACCATGTGAAAATTAGTGCTCTCTGCCATCCTACCTGCAATACGCCATGTGATATGATACAAGATATGATGTCGTATGAAGATGCAAAAAATTTCCTTATGTTCCCATTGGCACCTGTGTGTAATCAAATGACCCTCAAGCGGGAACTCACATCCATCACTGCCGAAGCTGGAGAAGAACCTGCCGTGTTCTTGAGTAAGGTAACATATGTACAGTTGTTGTACCAAGATGAGGACCAAACTTTTTGGCACATGCAAGTAATTGACACCTTTTTAACTAAAATGGCTGTTTTCTATCAACTGACTATTGGTGAACAAGCGAAAACTTTTACAAATGTACAACAATTGGCCAATGCTGTTGCCAAAGCCCACAGCATCCTTAACACCACAAAAGTGGAAATCGGTACGGCGGAAGGACCCATCCTCATAAATCAAGCCGCACGGGACAAGCACACCTCAACCTTCTATTCATCACTTTGACCACCATCATAGTATGGACCATCCCCAGGAAGGCCACCACTGATGCGAACCCTATGTGGACCATTGAATTCAGGATCTGCCACCAGTGCTGGTCAAGAATGTCTCTTTTCAACAACCCCAACCACGAACTGAAATTCTGCTAGAGCAACTAATCGAATGCTGGGACTGCGAATGCAAAGAATGCCAATCCCGATATCATCGGGAAGAATATCAACACAGCGCTTGCGACCTGCCCCCACAACAAAATTCTTAACCACATGATAATTATCACGACCATTTTGACCATTCTGCAAGCTGAGACTGCTCGCCCCCAGCCCAGTATCAATCAACAGGCATTTGGTGCAATGCCCACAAATCCCCTACGCACAACATGGAAGATTGTGTCTGGCTCAAATGTCAAAATGCTCAAAGAAATCAACGTCATGATCAAGGCCACCCGCCATAGGCCATGCAACCTCTAAAGTTAGATTTCCAAACCAATTCTAATGACGTCCGCAGGCAACGCAAGTGGAGATGGCGATGTGGAGCACCTCCCCAAAGAGGCACTAATTATTCACACCCCTCTCATAGATATTATAATGAAGGTAATCGCCCCTCTCACCCTACTGACTTTGTTCAGAATACATATGCTGTTTACTCGAATTAGGATTACACACCACTGTGGGAACAACATATCCATTATAATGCTGCACCCGCGCCTTACATTACGAGGCCTACGGATTCGTTTGGCACCAGCTCCCAAACATCCCAAGTTCCACTTGCTCTACCAGCTTTGCCTTCCACCTCCGCAGCCCCTGCAGGTAATTTGGACACGGGCACTGGCACCCAACCAACGTCTACCGCCAATATGGTCATACCTTCAAAAGAAATTGCCTCCACCACTCTTATCCTCAGCCGGGGCATCGTCTGATGGGACGCGACAACACACGCAGTGAACAACCAATGCCATATCGGATCCTCAGTTTGCCAGATGGAAAACCTAATGCCATCCACCAAAATGTTTGTTGGATAATATGCCTCCACACATGGCCGTGCACAAGGGGGGGCAGGGGGCGGCCGCCCCCCCCCCCCCATTGAGGCAGTAACTCTAAACTGAAAACATGCGTTTCGGTGGACTTTAAAAGGTCAAAATCTCAAAATTTTCCGGCGCTTCGCGCTGAATTATAACTATATTCAATCAGGGGCGGCCTTAAGCATATCTACTTCGACTTACTAATTAATGCTCAACAGTTTCTATCAATCAAGTTAGCTCATTTCATTTTCTAATTGTTTACAGTCAATTATGTCCCCGAAAAAAGAGATTTTTAATCAAATCTCTCAATTTTTTCTCTCGATGATTGGAATTTTTTAAATGTTTGTAATCTGAACTTTTGTGTTTATTGAAGGTGGAAATTGAAGACATTACTCTAGAACGCAATTTTAAATTATTTGTTCACGAATTATCTGTTGGAGAGATTCATTTTTCAGGGTTTTAGAATAAAAAAATCCGAAAATTTTTACGGCGCTCCGTGCCGGAATGGGAGGAAAATCACGCTTCATCAGTCTGAGTTTAATTTATTTCCCAACATTATGAAGGTTCATTTTCCAGCGTTTTAGAAAGTGAAAATCAAAAAAAATTTTCCGGCGCTACGCGCTGAACCAAGAACTAAATGAAATTAGATGATTCTAATCGGAATCAAAGAAATGTTGATAGCAGATAGATTCATGAGAACTCTATCGTTAACTTGCCTTATCCGCTTCTATAGAACACCAATATATTCTTTATGAGCTCATTTTGACTAACATAATCAGAATTTTCTCAATTTTTCCCTCATTTTTGCAGGTTTCTGACTACAAATACAACAAAATGCTTGGGTACGCTCCTAAAATGCATAAAAAAGCATCCGTAGCCACATTATAAGCGTTTTTGAAAATGTGGAAAATTTTTGGAAAATAAGGAAAAAAATTTTGGGTCCAGTTGTTGGGCACCCTGTTGATGTCAATTCGCGTGGGGAAATCGCCATGCAAATCGAGCAAAGGGACGACCAGCGGCGCAGACATTTTTGCATAGAAGTGGAGCGCCACAGAGAGACCAAAAAGATAGTGAAAAATCATTCTTCACTATATTTCGTTTTTATTATAGTTTTGTTATTTTTGCTGGCGTCCCCAAATATAATTCCCAGCAAGTCGACTTTGTTTTGCATATTATTCAACTGTGGTTTATCCACATTCTTTAATATTTCGTCGGAGTTATTGATTTACATATTTGTTATTTATTATTTAGGATTTATTATCGAACGTCGAAGGCGGAGGGCCAGAGGCCCAGGCGCCAGCTTACACCAGGTAAGCTTTGGGAAACCCCTTACGGGTTATACCCGAGTAAGTTTATCCCTGAGGGGATTCCTTGTCTCAGCTAGGAGACTGCGGAGGTCATTGGTGAGGCCCCGCTTTTTAGAGTTAAGTTTATCTTTGTTGTTGTAGGTCTGGGGAACCGGACTGTTGCACTATCACCGAGGCTTAGCCAAGGGATCAGTTCTAACAGGTCAGTTCAGACCAGATATATCTTTTCTTACGCCTCTTAAGGAAAGACCTGCACAACAAGTGGTGGCTTTTAACTCCTTACCACGGAACTTCGTAGTCAGACTAGGAGAAAAGAAAATCCTCCAGGTTACTATCGAAAGTTAGCAGGTTTCAAAATGCCTAATGAAAGGATACCGAGATTTAATACTTTACACAGATCACCACCCAGAGTGGCGAGTGCTGGGAATCTAGTCAATTTGGGAGACGGAGATCAGCAACGGCATGCTGCTCCGGACCCAGTGATCCCAGATCAAACTCCCGCGAGGGTTCAACCATTGCAACAAAATGCAATGCATTTTACGCCTCAAGATGCAGGCGTACCAATTGACCGCCCACCAGCGATTGCCATCGATCCGCAAGAGGCAGGCCCGGCGAATCCGAACCCAGACGCCGATGGACCGCCGCAGCAAAATTTCAAAAGGTCACCACCGCCAAAGGTCGAATTAGCAGGACCGAAAAGGGACGTCATTACGCCCGAAATTCGACCAAATTTGGAAGAAAGGGACCCCGAAATGGATCAACGATTAGAGAGGATTCCCCAGGAGCAAGAGCGATTCCAACCACAGGAAAGAGCTCCCGAGATGTCCAATCAAGAGTTGGCGACGCAGCTACGCGAATTGAAAGGGACCGTCGAAGCCTTATTCGACATCATCACAAATGCCGCCACTGAGGACAATAAAAGGGAAGCCGACAGGCGCCGACAGGAGCCGGATAGACAGGTTAGACCATGTGTTAGGGGTGCAGAAAGAGACAACTGTCTCACTGCTGAAATGAATGCAAGCGCAGGGCCTAGTAATAGGCCTGAATTTGATGAAGGGCAAAGGCTTAACTTTGAGCCCAAAAGTTGGAGAGGTCCAGCTAGAGATCTTCGATTCGAAGGAGCTGAGCAATCGGCATATATCAGGAATCAAAATCAGATAGCTTCACAGTATCCAACTTTAACAAGAGTGGTCTATGATGGTAGAGGAAACATAGTTGATCCAAATACCCTTAGACCAGATCAATTGGCATGTTTCCCATATAGAGACTACAGGTTTGACAGAGACAATATCCCATCAAATCAAGGAGGTGTACCACCTCAACGAGATCCAAATCGAATTATGCTGCAATCACTCAACTCTGATCTTGATCCAGTATTAACAGCAGCTTATGATCAGAGGGAAGTGCCATCAAATAATTTGGCACAAGAGATTGTAGTCAGGAATATCGTTAAAGGTGTGTTACCCAAACTTTTAGACAAGGGTATGGTAAATCAGCAGGTGCTTAGCTTCTTAACAGCACTTGAAGGGGAATTCCATAGGGCTACACCCGAATCAGCTAAGTATGAAGCACTGCTGAGGCTTTCTAAAGGTAGACCGAAGGCTGTTGCAGGAGACAACATCACCTATAGGGAGGCCAGGAGAGCCATCATAAATGTCTTTGCACCTGAGTGTAACCTGGAAATGCTAACCAGGGAATTGTTTGAGATCCAACAGAGACCCAATGAACAGGCCGTAGAGTTTTTAAAAAGGGTCAGTATATTAGTGGAACTAGTCAAAGGTGATTTAGACTATCAGTCTAAACAGAGACTGATTATTGACACCTTTATATATAAGAGTGACCCCACGTTCCAGTCTGAACTTAAGAATTCAAAGCATACCTTCAGAACTTGGTATGATCTAGCAGTTGAAGTTCATGACATTGAACGAAGATATAGGAATGCCTTTCAAACATATGGACCTAAGGGTACACAGCGGGATCCTATTGTAATTAATGAAGTAGGTATGCCTAGCAGGTATGATCCTGAAATTGCAGTAGTTGCTAGGAACCAGCCAGAAGGATATCAACAAGGCCAGAGACAAAGGTTTCAGCAACCATATCAAACTGTAGGTAATCAGGTACAGGCCCAAACCCAAAGGTCAAGGAGTGATTCTCCTGAAATAGAAGAGATTCCAGTTCGGGAAGCCCCTAGGGCTCAGACCGAAAAAGGTAAGAAAGAATCCCTTCTATTAAAAATATCTAAAGAGATGGTACAACTGGTCGAAAGGTTCGATCAGCTTTAGCAAAAGGTTGACAATAGGCAAATGGAAAATCGGTCTGATGCGGCCATACCTAGTACCAGTCAGGGAGGTCAAATTTCCGGAGATCCGACAAAGCCATGGTGTGAGTTCCATAAGAACATAACACATAATACTGCAGACTGCAGGACATTGAGAGTGTTGTCCGAGCGCAGGAGCAGAGGCAGAGCCAGCTTCCCTAGCTTCAACAGGGGAGGCTTCAACACTTTTGCTAGAGGTAACTATAGAGGTAGAGGAGGTTACCCTAATGCCAACTTTAACAGTAGAGGTAGAGGTGCATATAACATAGGCTATTCAGGTTATCAAGATAGCCATGAGAATTATCATCAGAATTCAGACTATAATGAATTTCTAGAGTTTAAAAAGCAAAAGGAGCTGCAGAAGCAGTTCCAACAGATGCAGCAATACCAACAACAGGCTGCAATACAGCAACCTCAGCCACCTCAGGCTATTTTGGGTCCGACACAGACTCTTCAACAGGGTCAATTCACAAATCAGCCACCCCAGAAGGACTATTCGAGTGTTATGTTTGCAAGGCAATCACAAATGAGTCCTTTAGGTGAAGTAAATCAGAGAGTGAATTGCCCAAATGTTGTATTAGGTAGTATTGTGCAAATGAATGCAATTGCACCACAACCTGTAGTACCATCAGTACAAGCAGTAAGGAGAGGCACACCAGCTAGTCCTCAGGAACAACATTTGCTGGATACGTACCCCCGAACAGCCCCATTCCACATTGAGGTTGTTATAGGAGGTTGTAAGACACTGGCTTTAATTGACACAGGAGCTCAGTGCACTGTCATGTCGGCTAAGTTTCTGAAAGAAACTTTGGGCCCGGATTACACTGAATATCCGAGGATATTAAATGTTACTGTAGCCAACGGTAAGACAGTCCAAGCCCATGGGTATATCCAATTTAGGATGGATACATTGTGTGGACAGTTCCCCGTTAAAGCAATTGTTATACCTGAAGCAGGTGAAAATGTAATTGTGGGTACAGACTTTTTGGCTCATCCTCAGGTAGGAGCCATAATAGATTTCAGGAATAGGATACTACAAGCAGTAAAACAGCTAAGTAAATATTATTCCCGTTAGAACGATCGAGCTCGGATAGATAGTTAATTATACCAAAAGTATAGCAATAGAGTAAACACAAAACATGGAATCGAACTAGAAAACTTAGTTATGGAAAAGAGATAGATTGGACATTATAGAAAATCGTACAAGGAAGTTAAAACAAGAAATAATGAATATCAACAAATAAACCATTTGTTACAGATGTTTACTGGACAGGATCTACTTTAACAACTCCTAAAGTACCTCATCTTTTTTGCCCTTTTACGGCACTCCTCAATCATGTCCACACAGCAAAGATAATGCCTAATTCCGAACAACTACTATTTTGAGCCATTTCAAAAAGTCACAATCATGAGCAGTTGAAATCATCACAGCCACTTTCGTACAGCAGATTCAGGGAACAGCTCCTGGATACTTTGGAAACACTGCATATTGATGCAAGCAAGTTTGGCACTCACAGTTTGCGATCAGGAGGTGCTACAGCAGCAGCAGCTGCAGGTGTTACAGATCACGTAATCCAGATACAAGGGCGTTGGAGGACCGAATTTTGTAAAGTCTGTTTTTCTTAAAATGCTTCCAAATAATGAAAGTGGAAAGCAAATAGTATTTCAGATTTTTGCGGTTTTCTGACAGACAAAATACCATGTAGGACTGGAAATTTGTGAGCATACTGTCCTAACCTTTAGCAATTTTTCGTGTGAAAAATTTTACAAAAAGAATTTTATGTAAACAGTTTTGACGACAGTACTGATTTGTGTCACTTTTCTGTTTGGCAGCATTTTATACAAAACAGACTATAGAAACATATACATTAAAAATGGCGTTCAAATGGACAGCTTGTCTAAAATATTTTGATCAATTTTTCTTCTCTGAGGTTGTGTATAAAGATTCCCCTTTTCTCTCTTAGATTTGAGCCGGCTAAATTTATGTTTCTTCTAGCAGTACACCCAGGCATTAAGAATATAGTTTTACGATTTAGATCATTTCTTTTTCCCCATTAAAATTGTTTTTCAACATTTCACAGAAAATTCCACAGGAAGCGGCCTTATATTTCTTATCAAAGAATATTGTTTTGTTTCTTATCGCGTTTCCTTTTTTCATATCGTTGGTTCGTGCAGTTTTGTAGATTGTTTCATGTACGTTACAATTGTAAAATGCGATATACCAGAGCCTAAAGACCCCCTCACCCCTCATCCTAATAAACTCACGTTTGGCTTAGAATTTACAAAATAAGTGTTTTATGTTCGGTTGCATAGCATTAGAACATAATAATTTCTTTCTTTTCCTCAAATGTGGTCTTGAAAAATTTGGGAATGAAGAACAAAATTTCGGGCAATTCAAAACCGGAAAGATGCTTAAATACTGAAATTGAATTTTCAAAGTACCTTGGAGGATCGCGTTTAGGCGAGTGTCACTTCACGCGGCGGGCAACACCGTGCGTGATGACCGCTAGCATGCTAGTTTAGGACCAAGCGGGCAAGCAGCCGCCGCTAGTAATTTTCAAAGGTTACTGTAGAAATTTCAATCGGAATTTCGGCGCTGTTGCTCGCCAATGTTTTTTCGCGTAGACCTTTCACCATTTGGTGAACGCGGTCAAAATTTTTTCCGCTATTCTATCCATGCCGTTTTTTGCTTAAAAATGCCACGGTGCACTTTATTTATGCATTTTTGAGCTTTTCTGAACCATACCTGTAAGACCTCCGACCAGTTGGGGGCACAGTTTTTTTTCCCCAAATCATGCTTTTTGGGGAAAAAAAATTCGGAAAAGGGAAAAAAATTTTGGGCTCTTTCGCCATTTGGGGAAGAAAATTTTGGGTATTACTGCGTCTGGTTCACACCCACCCTATAGCGTTAGCAACGTGAAAGGTACCTACAGTAAACGTAGTAGCATGTTGACGTCATACAATAAACGCAAATACTTGTGCATCGCGTCGTTTGTG
The DNA here is from genome assembly GCA_963922205.1 of Romanomermis culicivorax. Classification (NCBI taxonomy): domain Eukaryota; kingdom Metazoa; phylum Nematoda; class Enoplea; order Mermithida; family Mermithidae; genus Romanomermis; species Romanomermis culicivorax. Next base: position 257,769 of record CAWUHX010000163.1, on the reverse strand, counting down.
CGTGAAATTCAAACCATCTATTTGGTTATGCATCGCGATTTCGGACGTGATGAGGAAAATTTAGTCAACCTTTGACCCGAGTGACCTAACACTAACTTTACGAGTATAATGCTTGCGTTATATTTTGAAGAATAAAGAACAAAGTAAATACTATGTGTGCTGTGTTAAATCGAGTTTGGGACAAGTTATCATGCGAATGACCAGTGGTCAACCGAGTGACCAATGGTCACTCAAATCAACGAACATTTTTTTTATGGAAAATTAGCCCATCAACTGGCAATTTGAATGTTATCTAATATTCACTCAAGATTGGTGCCTAGGGGTCATCCGAGTGACCAGACCAGCTGACTGACCACTGGTCAATCAACTCGGCACACCTTTTCTTTGGTGGAGAATTGGCCTATAACTTCCGTTTTGTGGCTAGTGATCATCCAAGTGACCACACCTGGTGAGTGGCCAGTGGTCACTCAAATCAAAAGACGTTTTTTCTTATGGATAGCATTACAAACACACAGACTAATTTTGAATAAAAGCAGACTGCGGGTCATATGAGTGACCACTCCATCAGGTCAACCGATTACTCCGTCTCATTTTGAAGTTTATTGGTTTAAAATTGGCTACTGTAAATATAAAAGGTCTCTTGAGTTTTTGATGGTGTTCAAACGAATAAGTGTGTAAACCTAAAAATTAAACCATTGTAGCTCATTTACTGTAGAAACTTCACAGTTCTAGTTTATTGTATTCTTTTTCGGCTGTTTTTGCTTTTGTTTGCTGTCTATATCATCAAAATTCACTGAAAAATGATAGAAAATAAAATTTTAGCCAAAGCTGATTATTCCAGGACTTTGAAACAATTTAGCGGATTTTTAAACTAACTACAATTCAGCAGTAACATTTTTCAAATCAAAATAATAATTGGTAATTTTTACTAAAGATATATTATTCACTAGCCATAGAATCAGATCTATTCCTTTAGCAGATTCATACTGTCATCAAAATGACCTTCACTAGGCTTTACAACAGATATTTTGATCTAATATTTTCAAAAAACTAAACAAATATGCTAAAACCCAGGACCAAGTCCTGGCGTTCGTCTTACACAGCGTCTAATAGATGATCTTCACTGACACATGATCCTTGCTTGTCGGTACAGTGTCTTTGCGGTCCACAGAAGATCCGCACATGGTCAGGTGCAATGCAAGATCCTTGCTAGATCGGAGGTCACTAAAATTGGACTGTTGTATGATCCATGCAATGTCTTCGTAACTATGCAAGATCATGTGCAAGATCTGCATTAATTTCGTTATGAAGATCTAGCAAGGATCTTGTACAAGTTCTTTTGCCTTACATTACATCAGAATAATTATATGACATGGATCTTATGCGGATTACTAGCCACAAAACGGAAGTTATAGGCTAATTCTCCACCAAAGAAAAGGTGTGCCGATTTGATTGACCAGTGGTCAGTCAGCTGATCTGGTCACTCGGATGACCTCTGGGCACCTGTCACATTTTACGCCATGTCACGTGTATGACATGTTTATCTTGGGAGAGCTGGGGAGGTTTGGGTATCTCATCAGGTAATGCCGTGTTTTAGACGTCACATTGATGGTGAACCATATCAGACTGATCCTATTACAGTGAGTAATAGGCTGTGACTCCTGATGGATACTGGCATTTTCCCCAGGCTTCCCAAGTTGGCGTTGGGGCCTAACCTGGCAATTGGTGGCTATAGAGAGGTCTATAGTTGGTTCTCTTGAGTTTGTCCTTGGGGTCTTGCTGTAGGGTAACGGACAACGCTGCCAGGCTAGGTGCGACAATCCCCGAGTCCTACTCAGTGAGAGTGGGGACAGGGTCACCCGTAAAATGACCTGATTTATGGGACCCGATTATGAACCAGACAGCCCCTTTTTTGCCCGAACCTGAGAGGTGGAGGCCCTACTTATCTGTGGAAACCTTGGGAAACCGACTTAGGAAGGATTTCCCAACAAATAACCCACAAATAACAATAATCCCCTGAGAAAACTCACCTAGTCCTGTTTCTCAAGCGATTACGACGCAACGGGCGGCGAGTCCCTGGATGCTTTCGGTCTTCTGGCACTGGGAGCGGGGATACGATCCTCAGAACGTCCTAGTGGCGAGCGGCGGCGAGCGGCGGCGAGCGGGAGGGAGCGGGAGCGAGCGGGAGGCGAGATTCCAACGTCTAATTCACGAACCGGGGCGGTCGGACACCTGGCACTGATGGGCAGCGGGGTACTGTAGACGGTGAGCGGCGGACGCAGTAAGAAATGCAAGGGTATGCAAATTTATTTAAAATAATAGGCGGCGGATGCAGTCGAGTATATAAAAATATGCAAATTGAGAAGGGCGGCGGACGCGAAGTTACAACCGGACGAAAGCTTGGTGAACCCAAGAATGAGCGAAAAACTAAAGAAACATGTCCTTTTAAGGACATGTTTGGCTACAGCTGCAGCTTGGGTGGAGTTTCTCGGCGCTCAAGCTAACTTCTGCAGCTAGACGCGATGCAGAAGATGCCTATGAGCACATAGACATTTTTTCGTTCACATGCGTTTAGCACTGAGGCCGGCTGCAGTGCCTATGCTAAGCATATGAACGTCTTTAGCTAAAACTTCTTAGCTAGTCGTTTTGCGTAACAAAAACGACGCTAATTTTTGATGATAAGAGGTGCGTGAGCGCACCAAAAATAGCCATGTGCTCGTGGAGCACGACTGGCGGAAGTTTTTAGCTAAAGGGCCTACTGTAGCCCGCGTTTGTAAAGAAATAAAAATACAACAAAACGAAACATAGAAATGCATGAAAAAATATAAAAACGAACGCAAAATGCATGTGTAAAAATGGAATAACGAAAACATCATCGAGTGATAAACGAAACATGAAAAAATAACGAAATGTCGGCATGATCAGGATCACGTGACATTGGAGAATTGAGCGGCACGTGACACGGCGGTCCTTCGAAAAAGGGCGTCCTCGTCCTTGCAGTGGTCAGTAGTGAGGTTTTGTACGGCGTGTCCGTGGTCGTAGGTCATTCCAAGGTGTGACGGCGGAAGTGGTCGAATAGGTCCGTTGGGTTGTCGGCGGGTGGCGCCTTCTTTGATCGTAATTCGTTCGGCGGTATGGTGACCGGAGGTTGTTGATGTGTGGAATTGCCGACATTGAATATCCTGTGCGACAGTCTAGAACACAGAAAAGAAAAATTTTCAGGGCAAGATGTAGGCTATCGCAGAGGATGCGCCCAGTGAGGTACAGATTGTCGGGCTATCGCAGGGGATGCACCCAGTGAGATGTAGGCTATCGCGTGAGGATGCGCCTAAGGCGTGACGCTTAGGTTGCTGAACGCTCTCTTCTATCCACTAAGATCCAGCATGGACAAGAGTGGATACTTCGTGAGGGGCACGGCGGTCCTTCGAAAAAGGACGTCCTCGTCCGTAAGCGGGGACAATGAAGAGAATGTATCTTGAGTTACGGGTCGGGGACCTCTGCATCAAGATGTGGGTCAATCAGATTCGGTGTAAAGTCCCGGCTTATTGAGGGATACAATAAGGGTGCCGAACCTGTTGCCTGTGAAGTGGGAGGTGTATCCTCTGCTTCACTCGGTTGTTCAGGGGACACGTAAAGTTGAAGCTGGTTGACATGTACAGTGTCTTCCTGATCCATCTCGAGACGAAGTGTGACATTGGGGTATGCCACACTTGTTACAAGGTAGGGCCCATCGTAGATGGGCAGCAATTTAGGAGTGAGTCCACGTTTGCTGGAGGTGCGCAGTTTGAGCACCTGATCCCCTACTTTGTACGAGACATCATGTGCCTTCCGGTCGTACGACCGTGCATAGGCTTCCTGTGCTTTCTCAATCCGACTCTGGATTAAGGTTAATGCATTCGTGAAATGACGTTTGACCTCCATATCATATGAGGAAACATTAATGATATGGGCCGGAGGGTTGAATGAGAGCGCGGCATCAACAGGGAGCATGGGTGTGCGACCGTACATGAGTTCAAAGGGCGAGTACCCTGTTGACTCATTCATGCTGATATTGACGGCAAACACAGCGTATGGTAGGTGTTCATCCCAATCGGTATGTCCTTGATGAACATACATACGTAGCCGTGTGGCTAGCGTCTGATTAGCTCTTTCCACTTCGCCGTTGGTCATCGGGTGATAGGCGGTAGAGTGGATTTTCTTCGTAGCGCAGATCGCAGTGATTTCAGTCATCAGTTTTGATGTGAAATCAGTGCCACGATCTGACTGAAGAATCTGCGGTGCCCCGTGCCGGCAGACAATTTGCATTACAAACAGCCGGGCTATGGTGTGCGCAGTGATGTCCGGAGTAGCAAAAGCCTCGACCCATTTCGTAAAGTAGTCGATAAAGACTACGATGAAACGGTTGCCAGCTTCGCTAGTGGTCATTGGTTCCATACAGTCGACACCTACCCGGTGAAACGGTCCCGTGATGGTGATAGGTTTCAGGGTCGCAGTGGTTTTCTGTCGAGCGGGCTTATTCCGTTGGCAAAGATCACACCGCTGACAGAAGGACTTGACATCCCGACCGAGGGAGGGCCAGTGGTATCTGCGAGCAATGAGCCGCGCAGTACGTTTAGCACCAAAGTGTCCAGCTAAGATGTCATCGTGATGAGCCCGGATAATGGTAGTAACCATGGATCTGGGTATGACGATCTTATTGGACTCGCCTGTCCATTTCTGTAGAACGTTATCCAACAGATGGTAGCCTCGCACATCATTCTGGTCGCCCAGAGGCTTAAGAGAGCGAATGATGTCGGCTAACTCCGGATCCTCCAGCTGAGCAGCGACGGGGTGCTGCGCACCGATGGATATCTCGGCATAAGACTCTGATCGTACCGGGCGCTCCGCGCCAACAGTGATCGGTGCTGCATTACTTGAACGCGCCAGGTGCTGCACACCATCGGTCAAGGTCCTTGATCTCGCCAGGTGCTGCGCACCATCGGTGATCATCATGACATGCCCCTCAGGTCTGTAAAGGGGAGTATCATCAATACTCTGACCGGTGAGGGAGTTAGGATCCGGCAGGCGTGATAATGCGTCAGCATTACCATTAGACTGACCTTTTCGCGGCCGAATTGTCAGTTTGAATTCGGCGAGTGCGAGTCCCCACTGGGCGATCCGAGCAGAGGGGTTGGGCTTCTCCAACACTGCTTTGACCGCGGTATGGTCAGTCTGAACGACCACCTCGTGCTGGAAGAGGTATGGTCGAAAGTGCTTGACGAAATGGACAACAGCGAGAGTCTCCAGTTCTGTAATGGAGTAGTTTTTCTCGGCCGCTGTTAACCCTCGACTGGCGTATGTGACAGGATGGTCGTATCCATTTTCGTCTAACTGGCTAAGAACCGCTCCTATCCCCGAAATACTCGCATCAGTTTGAAGGATAAAGGATTTCGAAAAGTCCGGATGGCGCAGGATAGGAGGGTTGGTCAGCAGGCGGCGGAGTTCATCGAACGCCTCCTGCTGAGGTTTTGACCACTGGAAAGTAGTTTCCTTCCGTAAGAGCTTGGTGAGTGGCTCGCTGAGCCGGGCACAACCAGGGATGAAACGCCTGTAGTAAGACACGAGGCCTAGGAAGGACTTGATGTCTTTGGCGTTTTGTGGAATGGGTAGGTTTTGGACGGCGGCCAGCTTGGCTTGGTCAGGTTCTAGGCCGCTCTGTGAGATGCGATAGCCTAGGTATTCTACCTCTGAGTGCGAGAATTTGCACTTGCTCAGTCTGAGCTTCATTCCACCCCGGCGAAGACGGGCGAACACATCTGCCAGGCGCTCAAGCATTTGGGTGTGAGAGTTCCCGAACACCAAAATGTCATCGAGATAAGTCAGAACCGTGCGCCATTGGATTCCAGTAAGGAGGAGGTCCATAAGGCGTTGAAATGTCCCTGGCGCGTTGCATAAACCGAAAGGCAGATAATTGAATTCGTAAAGTCCAATAGGCGTATTAAAAGCCGTCTTTTCTTTATCCGCCTCGGCAATCAGGATTGACCAATAAGCGTTAGCCTGGTCAAGGGTAGTGAAATACTTCATACCCTTGAGTGTGTCGAGAATGTCATCTATCCGCGGGAGAGGGTAGACATCCTTTTTCGTGACCTCGTTAAGACCACGAAAGTCAACACACATACGGTGAGAACCGTTTTTCTTGCGCACCAGGACAGTATTAGTAGCCCACGGAGACGTGCTCGGCCGAATAATACCTTTCTCCTGGAGCGCCTTGACCTCTTGCATGATGAGATCCTTCTCCTTAGGTGAGGACCGGTAAGGGAAACGGCGGACTGGGCGGGCATCGCCCGTGCTGATTTCGTGCTGGACGAGATCAGTGGAACCTGTGTCCTTTTCATCAAGAGCATAAAGGTCGGTGTATGCAACCAGCAGATCGAGTAAGGCTGCCCGGTCCCGAGGGGAGATGTCCAGTGAGATTACAGCATTGGCCTCGACCCACTGACGGTCGAGGACGGTGTCTGAGTCGACCGGTGATTCCCGTGAGGGCTCACTATGCATCTGCACATGACCGATGGTCGTGTGCGGGTAGAGAACCACGGAATGAGTACTCGGGTTGACTACCTGAAGTGGTATGTGACCGTTGGTCACAGTACTCACGCTTCCAGCAAAATATACGTGTCGTTGAGATCCGGTGAGGTGCTTCGGAAAGAAGGCCACCTCAGGCACGTTCGTATAGATCGGTGGGACAGGGACAGTGAATCGTGTCAGGGAGCGAGGCTCTAGAATCACCAGGTCCTTCAGGGGCAAAGCGCCGCGGGCAGAAGGTGGGCTGTGGATGAGACCGTCACAGGGGATCCTACTTTCTTTGAACTGGAGGAAGGATTTCTCCCAGTTCAAACTGACACAATTGAACCAGCCGAGGAAGTTGGTTCCAAGGACCAGTTCAGCTGAACAGTTCTCCTGTATTTGGACCTGAATCCGTTCAGAGACATCAGCCACTGTAACTGTGATGTAGGCTGCTCCTAGCAGTGGGATCGGGGACCCGTTGGCTGCGATAGGGCGTGCCCTGGTTGGTAATAGTGACAAGTTGGGCAGCTGGGCGGCTAACTTGTGGTCCAGGAGTGAGAAAACGGCTCCTGTGTCGACCAGTGCCTTCGCTTCTACCCAGTTGTTGAGGAGAACTTTGATATGGGGTGTCCGAATATCATTTGGGTAAAAAGCAGTGACCACATGACCGGAATCAGGTGTGGTGGCACCACAAGCGTGTTTGGTCTTACCGGACCGCTTTGGAATCGGCAATCCCGTACGACGCAGGAGACCTACTAGAGCGTATCTGACGAAGGGTTCCGGGTCATTCAGAAGGGTGGACTCGTCCTGCACCGTTAGTAGGTGGTCTGAGTGATCCTTCGGACTCTGAGTAGCTCCTAGTGATTCAATCTCGGTGTCCGATAGCGGAGGCGCATTTGGCACGGGTGATGCTGGAGCATCTGAATCACTTGGCTCACGGTATCGGCCCTTCTCTAGCGTAACTGGAGAAGTTCCAGGCGGAGGTCGAGGGCAACCTGCCCGTGCAAGGTCGACAGATGACGACTTGCCCGTCTAGAAGAGGCCCGGGATCCCCTAGTTGATCCACGTGATGAGGCAACTGAGGAGGCCCGTGAGTGTGGCCGAGAGATGGACAAAGCCCTGGACCGCGATCGTGATCCCGACCTGTGTGAGTTTCGCGAGAGAGCACAGGTGTTCTCCCACCAGGGGTCGATCTGGTCAATCTCCGGCGTGGTCAGTAGGAGGGGTAATTCTACCGCATCCAGCTGACAAACATTATGTTGGTAGTCAAACATAATGTTCTTGAACTGTTCTAAGAAGTCCAGTCCGAGTATGAGGTCAACAGGTGCCCAGAAGGGAGACGTAGTCTTGCACACATGGAGATGTATATCGATCCGTGTGTTCGGCTGGCGGTTTCCGGGCAACATGATTTCATATGGTCCCGAAAGGATGGTATGAACGGCTGTACCATTGATGCTCATCAATGGGTTAAAGTCGTGATGTTGCTGGAACGCCATGACCGCCTTCGGACTTTCTTTAGCCAAGGCCTTATGAAGACGTTGGCTAATGATAGTGCGTGGGCAACCCGTGTCAAGGAAAGCAGGAGTTTCCTTGGTATCCAGCAGCACGACGAAAAACGGTGTGATTCGGTCAAGCTGGGAGGGCACATCGTTTTGCACGTAGTGAAAACCGATCCAGCATTGGACTTTGCGGTAAAGACCCAACGGTGAGAAACGGCTAACAAACCTGACCTGTTTGCTCCGCAGATGGTAGCTGAGATAATAGGATACACCAAGATAGGCAAGGTATCCGGCACCGATCAGCACTGTTAGGGTAATTAGGATGTTAAAGAGCAACTGGACCGGCCCGCTCAGGACAGCATGCAAGCCCTGGGCGAGGGTGTGTTGTTGACCTGTAATAACATGGTTTGCTGCCAAACCGACACCTTCCAGAGAGGCCTTGATGTCGGTTCCTACCCCTGCAAAGGCCTGGTAAATGGCGTCTGGTTGCAGGGATAGACCAGCGGTAAAGTTTACCAGCCGGTTAAGTACCGCTTCAATTTGCTCAGTCTTGTAAACATACTGTTTAAAGAAGGCAAAGTTTGAAGGGGTCATTGCCAACTGGTCATGGAAGAGCGCTGGTGCCTCGAAGTGAGTGACGTTGAAACGCTGCTTCCAGAAGAGTTCCAGTGGGATGTGGCTCACATGGACCGCGCCAGACTCAGTAAACCAGCCCGAGCGATTTCGGAAAATCCCTGTAAAGTGGTGATGACACGGCACAATTGGGCTAGATTTAATGAGATCTGGACCACCGGGGGTGGCGAAGTAGATGGTGCCGCCAACCTGTACAGGTAAGTACTTGTAGCAAACGTTCCCCACCCGGTACGAGTGGTAAACGTAGGTGGCGTTGACCTTCTGACACGGCCATATTGTCAGCGCATCGCCTGTGAATTCCGCCGTCAGGTCATTCCTCTGGAGGAATGCCCGGGCACCCAGGGTAGGGTCGAAGCGAAGCAGCTGCCAAGTCAGATCAAGATAGCGTTGAGCGTGAGAGCAGAGCTCAAGCCACGTGAACCGGAAACCGTTAATTTCCGACTCCTTGATCTGCTGAGCCAGATAGTTCAGTTTGGCATTGACAGGATCGGGACGGCTGTCCGTTGCCACCCTGAACAAGTTTTGGGTCAAATTGTATCTCCCGTGGATGCGAAGGAGAAGACCCTGATCCGTCCGGACTGTGGTGGAACGTAGTTCTGGGCACAGTTGGAAGACGCGGGAGTTTCCCGGGATCTTGAGGGCAACCTGTAAGTCATCGATGATGACGTGGTTCCCTGACATGGACGCAGTGTAATTTCCCCTGGGGTGATAATGACACCGCGCCGTGAAGTTTTGTGCAGGCCAGACAATGACCCGGTCTAGAGTAGTGCACTGACCTGCAGTGGGGCTGCATCCACCTACATCGCCTAAGGTGCTTAGGGCCGTAGTGCCGTCCCACGAAGCGACTTGTCCTTCCTCGATGAAGAGGTTAGTCACTGTCTTGCAGACGTCGCTGCAGCACCATTCGTACATCACTTCCAATGTTTGGTTTGTGCTATAAAAGCCAGGGCGAATGCCGACAAGTTTTTGTAAACCAAACATCTTAGTGCGATGTGCTAGCGTGCATGCCGCAGGCGCTAAGTGCTGAGTGGTAATGACGTCTGCAGTGATGCCCCTAGTGCCGAAGAAACCAGTGTTGGTGCAGACCTTGCGGGAGCGCAATGTGCATTTCCACGCTGTGGCTGTAATCGGGTCTGAGCTAGGGACATACACTGTAACATTCATGCGCCGTGGGCTCCATGAAGATTGCGGTGGTTTACACTCTACACGCTGGGGTAACTCAAGTGGATGTCCGCTTCTTGAGAGACCGCAAAATTGATACTTAGCCGCCGGTGCTGACAAACTCACCCCTAGAAACAGCGATGCTACCAAGGTCAATTTTATTGTCAAAAACAACTGTACAAACGTAATTTGTAAGTGTTCACTCAATTTCACAAATCTGGCCTGAGGGGCAGTGTCAGATTTCTTCTTCGTCGCTGTCGGACGAGATTGGTTCCTGGCCGGGGAAATCGAGGACCAATCCACCGCACGGGTGGATTTCCCGGAGGATACCGATTTTCGGCGACCGTGGGGCGACTGCCGTTGGGAACGGGGATTCCTCAACGATGCTGACATCTTCGTTAACCGGACGTAAGGTCTCGTCGACGGCCATGTGTTCGACGACGGGCGACTTGGTCCCAGCGGTCGGAGATGTCGTTCGGGCTGGTGCCGGCGATTTGACTTGGGCTGTTGCCGACGGTGTATGTTGGGCTGTTGCCGGCGGTGTAGGATCATTTGCGGGTTCCTTGGCGGGGGGCGAGGAAGCAGTAATGTCCATTTTCGTTGGCGATGTCGCGGCAACAGGTGGCGCTGCTGCCGATGATGTAGCGGCGGCAGCAGGCAGGAGGATCCGACTGGCCTGTTCGACTGCTCGGCCGACGGCATCGACTGAAGGCGAGGATGGCTCCCCGTCCAATAAGAACTTCTCGACGGGCGAGATGGTGATAGTCCCATTGGCAATGAACTCGAGTGCCCGTCGGGCGACGTCGGGTCGTAAGAGGCGCATCGAGACAGGTGCTGCAAGCACGACGTCAGCGGCCGTGAGCGCTTCGACATTTGATGGCTCGTTGAGGAGAGTCCACGGCAAATGCGGGTATTTCTTGGCCAGGTCGACTGACCAGATGGCCAACATCGCGTCTTGGACGGGCGATGGCGCTGTGAACAAGAAATCGATAGAGTCGTGGACTGAGATAGATTCCTGGTTCCTACTCTAGGATCACCTGAAGAAGAAGGTAGTATACCTGACAAATTCATGGGCTCGACCTGGTCGAGGACATCCGTAGCCGAATCCGTGGGGATCGAAGGCGGTGGTCCTGGAGGGACGATGCGGGCCGGTGGCGCCGAAGACGTCGTATTGGCGGCTGGAGTTGGCTCGGCAGTCTTAATTTTAGGAATGCGATACGATGCGAGGATGTTAGCGTGGCCAACAAACTGCGGTGTCGTCGAGGGGTCCAGAGTGACCGGCATCGCATACTTTGGTGGTGGTGGTGGCAGCAGTATGTCCGATACATTTATCGGTACGGGTACCTGGGCTGCTTGGACCACTGAAAATCCAATACTGATTACGCAGACAGGATAACACTGTTGTGAAGAATCTGTCAGGTGTTCAGCAAGTGCCTCATCATCCAGGTCAAGGGGATCTGGATGAGGAGGGCCATCGGTAGCCCCAATAACGTTGTTGCGGCGTATGGGCTGCCGATATTGGTTTCCTATCCCGTTGGGAGGGTGATAACCATTTCTTTGATGATACACATTTGTCCCCTGGGAAGAATAACCAGTATCTTGGTAGACATTCTCACCCGTGTTTGCCGGATTGCGCTGTGGACAGGCAGTTGATCGGTGCACTCGCACTTGACGACAATGAGGGCATGGCCTATCACATCGGTCCGTGGGGTGGGCACATGTACGGCAAAAATAACAGCGACCACCGTTAGCGGCGTTGTTACCGGGAGCGGCACCGGTGGGACGCTGGGCCCGGCAGTCGGCGTCGCTATGTGTACACAGTCCGTGGAAGGAGCACGTTTGAAGGTGTGCTCCCGACGAGCGTCGCCCGGCGGACTGATTTGGTGTCAACGGCTGTGGAGGTGACGTCTGTTGGATTGGCGCGGGTGCACGTTGCTGGGCCGTGAGCTTCGCTACGTGGGCGGTGAGCCTGGCCATTTCCTGTTTCAAGCGGCGAACCTCATCGGCGGAGGATGACGACGTTGGAGCGTTGCTCTGACGACCGTTTGCGCTTCTGTTAGGCATTTCGGGATTATATCCGGCGTGTTTAGGTTCTGAAGAGAAAACGGCGTTAGATGGAGCAGTGTACCGGATCTCGTCCCGAAAGATTTGGGATTCTGCGTAACAGGCTGCCTTGAGTGTCTCTTCAAGAGTCGTGAACTCCCTAAACTTGATACTATCTCAGAGGACCGGCTTCAGTCCCCGCAGAAAGATAGGTTTGATGATAGAATCTCGGACATCCGTCGCGAGATCTGGATACGCTACCCTGGATAGTCTCTTGAGGTGCTCAAGGTAGACTATCGCGGACTCTGTCGGCTTCTGCAGTCGATCTTGGATCAGCTGCTGATGCAGATCAGAGTTGCACCCTACCGGAAAATCTCTCCGTAGAAAAGCCGTAAACTCTTCGTAGCGGGTAGGTATTGGAGTGCTGCTGCTAAAGTCCCGGTAGGAGGCGAGAGCAGGACCCGTGAGGCATGACTCCAGAAAGGCGATTTTATACGCATGATCCGTTTCGCTTACACCCTGGAGTGTAAAGAAACGAGTAAGATGCGACATAAAATCGGTGATAGACTCACCAAAAGCACCGGAGAAGGTGGGAGGGGCCATAAAGCTGGACACGGGAGGGTGCCTCCGACCATTCATGGCCTCTAACTTTTGGTTGAGGGGTCCAAGAGCATTCTCAAATGCTGCCTGGACTTTGTTCTCGATCTGTGAAGGGAGATCAGCTTCCGACTTCATATCCGAGGGTTCGTTTTCCCGTAAGGTGGTTAGAACAGACGTCCTTGCCCGTGAAGCAATTAAGTCAAATTGAATAGAGAGCGGCTCACTGGTCTGTACAGGCTGGGTACTGAGACGTCAGGAACGACGGGGTGTCTCTATTGTGTAAAATGAAAGTGGGTACTACTTTTGAATTCGCGGCGGAAGAGCGCGTGAATTCGGGAAACGCGTGCGCGACGGCGTTTGTAACGTAAACTTGATTTAGCTTAAGACTAGCGACCACGAAAAGGGAGCTAGAATGGAATAGGATTATAAGATGTAAGATCAGAGTACATCAGGGTGACGCAGAAGGGAATTTATCTGGTCGCCCGTGATGGACAGAGGCATGGCCTGAGGTATGGGGGAATTGATCCTGACCAAAATGTAGAGTTGGGGCCTGGACCCGGCAATGGCATTAGCTGAAGTTGATGAAAGATCAGAGATAAGAGGGGAGAAGAGGCGGTTTTCCTGCCGAAAAAGATGACGGATGAACCCACTCAGGAGGGATTTTTCCTGGAGGCTCGACCGCTGTACTAGTTTACAAACCTTGGGGCGAGGCGGACTCGTAGCCAGCAAGATCCTACTCACCAGGAGTAGCGCATAAAGTGGCATAAGGTGAAAAGGATGGGGTCAACTGAAAATGAACTTAAGAGGGAGCAATAAATAGGGACAAAACTAATTTACAAACCCAGTTACGCAAAGGGGGTCGCGCAGTTACGCAACGGGCCTCACTCGCCAGGAGCGATTGCGATCTCTGCATAGTGAGATGGACTATACAGGAGGTTCCGTGTTGGACGACATTCGCAGGTAACTTACAGCCGTGTCCGAAACGGGGGCCCGCATTCCGGACAGAACGGACACTCTCCAGGAGTATTATACACAGCTGGTGGCCGGGTTTGCCGATCACTGAGATGAAGTGAGGTTCGCAGGTCACACAGTAGAAGAGGGAAGGAGCACGGGTACCAAGGGTGCTATTCTGACACACTCAGTCAGTTAAAATGAAATACTCTGGATGTTTTGAGGGCGTACCCGAAAACACCTAAGGGATCACGGGTACAAGGTGTCCCTGATTGAATATGAGTGTAAAGTATGTATCGAGGCGTACTCAATACCTTCGCTGAGGCGGACTCAACGGTGCCTATTACTTACATGACTACTAGGGGTGGACCGCGGAGGCGGACTCTGGGTCAGTGGCGACTCTAGCGCGGGCATCGTTAAGCCAGTTAACGAAGGCGTTCGAGTGAATGTAATATGACAGGGGGTCCTATACACTCTAGGCCCAACCGGAGGCTGTGCCGCGGTCCCTTGGGAACCACTACGGCGGGGACACTAAAGAAGATCTATGTATGACAGCTCGATGAGATGAAAGAGAATGAGTGAGTTTAGATAAGAAATTTACAAGAAGATTGCCGAACCCTTGCAGACGTCAGACACAGGCAGTACCGACTGCAAATGCCTGCTGCCTGCCCGAGTCAGACAACCAACCCAGCTGAGGCCGAGTGTAACTCGTTCAAACCTGCAGTTAAAGCTTGAAAACAGCCACGTGCTGATCAACAGTGCCGCTACCCGGGCGGACAACCTGATCAGTACGCAGGCTAGTGAGCATCTCAGGTGGTGCATATATGTAGACTGATGTTTCCCAGGCATCAGCCCCCAGACACACACAAACCCTTGGACAAGAGAGGTAGGTGATAGGACCATGCGCCAGCAACCACCTACAACTCAAGTGGAATACTCATAGGGCCGACAGTAACCTGGTGCGGACGTCAAAAGGTAGGGGTATGAACCAACACATGACCTTGGTGCTGACTGCAGGTGCCTGGGATAAGAGTATTCAAGTATCATGTCGCAGTTGCAGACGCCAGGGGTGCGTGCCTAAGGCCGACAGAACCCCTGCAGTAGCACGTAATGATACTGTTGCGGACGTCAGGAATAGGATCATGTAGTCTCAACTCCTACTGCGAGAACATGATACATTGTCATTGCTGACGTCAGCAATAGGGCCCTGAAGCCGGCTATCGGTATACAGCAACACGTGATGGTGCCGTTGCTGACGTCAAAAGGTGGAACCGAGGGTCTGATACCTTAAGTCAATGACATGAGATGCAGTTGTTGCAGACGTCAGATGTGGCACCCGTAAGACCTGCACATCTTCGAATAGTGACACGGTGCGTCACCATTGCTGACGTCGCAGATGGGGTGCAGAGAACCAGCCGAACCTGTTGCAACAACGTTGGCTTCACCTGTTGCAGACGTCAGAAGTCATTACTGCTGGAGTGTTGACTTAAACAACAACATGTAATGTCGGTTGCTGACGTCAGGAGTAGAACCCGGAGGGCTACCCACCCCTTAAAGCAACAGCAAGTGAAGCGGCTGTTGCAGACGTCAGTGGTTGCAACCGTGGGGTTGAACCACACAACAACAACAACCCGTAACGTTGTCGTTGCTGACGTCAAAGAGCATGACCCGTAAAGTCTATGTTCAAGATGCAACAACCGGAAAGTAGAAGAAACAGACCTTACAGTAAGTAGAAATGAAGAAGATAGACGAACTTACGCAAGGGTGTCATACTGTAGTGGTGGCATCCGGAAAACAGAAAAAAAAAAAATTTTTTTTTTTTTTTCTTTTTTGCACTGCCCAGATGACCGAGAAAGGAAAAGGGAAAGAAAATAGTTAAAGACGGGGAAGGCGAGAGATGGACATACGCGTGTTAAATGTGTAAACAGTCAGTGTAAAATTTTGGGGGCCGGAAAAGTGAGCAATTCCGACAGTTTCCGCCGACAGACAAAAATTACTGTACACAATTAACAAATCGCAGCCACGTATGACGTCCAGAATCATACGTGGAGGGTGTACGGTATCATGGGGTCACGGACCACCAACAGTCAGGAGAGGCCGTAAACCCCTACAGCTGTGATACCAGTACCCGCGTATGGGTATACTGTAGTTACAGTACGGGAATGGGCACAGGCGTACTGTAATGGCACCCACCCGGAGGGCTACAGTATACCACCCAGGATTAGAGAAAGGGGGGGGGGGAATAAGGGAAAAGAAACAGATAAGGTAGTTTACAACACAGATTAAGTATGGGAATGTACAGAATAACTCAGAGGAGAAATACAGAATACTCGATATATGACTCAACTCTGGGACAAATAACTCGACTCTGAGGATAAACAACTCGACTCAGGGGGAATTTATTACTCATAGGGGATAGTACACACGCATGAGATAATTATTTACACATATAGATCACATTTAGATCACTCGTAAGGGCAAATCCCGTCTTACAGTAATTAAATTTGATGTTCAGGGATAAATTCCCGACCTACAGTAATAACTCTCGGTGGCACGGGAAAAATATCCAACTTACAGTAACAATACGCGACGTGAGGTGGGGTATCCGACCTACAGTAGCGGTAATCCGAAATAAGGGACATTCCCGACCCATTAGGCAGTAAACCCGAATTTGGGGGGTCTCCGACTTATTGGATGGCTAGTGCCCAATTTTAAGGGGGATTACGACGCAACGGGCGGCGAGTCCCTGGATGCTTTCGGTTTTCTGGCACTGGGAGCGGGGATACGATCCTCAGAACGTCCTAGTGGCGAGCGGCGGCGAGCGGCGGCGAGTGGGAGGGAGCGGGAGCGAGCGGGAGGCGAGATTCCAACGTCTAATTCACGAACCGGGGCGGTCGGACACCTGGCACTGATGGGCAGCGGGGTACTGTAGACAGTGAGCGGCGGACGCAGTAAGAAATGCAAGGGTATCCAAATTTATTTAAAATAATAGGTGGCGGACGCAGTCGAGTATATAAAAATATGCAAATTGAGAAGGGCGGCGGACGCGAAGTTACAACCGGACGAAAGCTTGGTGAACCCAAGAATGAGCGAAAAACTAAAGAAACATGTCCTTTTAAGGACATGTTTGGCTACAGCTGCAGCTTGGGCGGAGTTTCTCGGCGCTCAAGCTAACTTCTGCAGCTAGACGCGATGCAGAAGATGCCTAGTAGCACATAGACATTTTTTCGTTCACATGCGTTTAGCACTGAGGCCGGCTGCAGTGCCTATGCTAAGCATATGAACGTCTTTAGCTAAAACTTCTTAGCTAGTCGTTTTGCGTAACAAAAACGAGGCTAATTTTTGATGATAAGAGGTGCGTGAGCACACCAAAAATAGCCATGTGCTCGTGGAGCACGACTGGCGGAAGTTTTTAGCTAAAGGGCCTACTGTAGCCCGCGTTTGTAAAGAAATAAAAATACAACAAAACGAAACATAGAAATGCATGAAAAAATATAAAAACGAACACAAAATGCATGTGTAAAAATGGAATAACGAAAACATCATCGAGTGATAAACGAAACATGAAAAAATAACGAAATGTCGGCATGATCAGGATCACGTGACGTTGGAGAATTGAGCGGCACGTGACACACCAATCTTGAGTGAATATTAGATAACATTCAAATTGCCAGTTAATGAGCTGATTTTCCATCGAAAAAATGTTCGTTGATTTGAGTGACCATTGGTCAATCGGTTGACCACTGGTCATTCGCAGGATCACTGGTCCCAAACTCGATTAAACACAGCACAAGATAGTATTTACTTTGTTCTTTATTCTTTAAAATATAACGCAAGCGTTATACTCGTAAAGTTAGTGTTTAGGTCACTCTGGTCAAAGGTTGACTAAATTTTCCTCATCGCGTCCGAAATCGTGATGCGTAACCGGATAGCCAGTTTGAATTTCGCGCGCAAACAACGCGATGCGCAAGTGTTTGCGTTTATTGTATAACGTCAACATGCTACTACGTTTACTGTAGGTACCTTTTTCTCAACGCTATAGAGTGGGTGAACCAGACGCAGTAATAACCAAATTTTGGGGATCGGGTACAGAAAAGATGCATTTAGGTGCATTTTAGAAGGTCATAATCTCAAAATTTTCCGGCGCTTCGCGCCGATTATAACTTTAATAATCATTATTATGCATTACTTAGCTCACAGGCGCGGCTTTTAGCAAGTCTACCTTCATTTATCATATAATCTATAATAGTTTTCATCATCTTGAACGTATTATCTCATGTTTTCATTGGTAATCTTCAATATTTTATCATGATATTTAATGAAGATTCGCATTTTTTCCTTTGGAGAAAGATCAATACGTCAAGTCTCTAAGCTTTTTGATGCAATTATTTATTTTCTAACGTAAAATCAATTCAAACGCTTCATAGAAATATCTTTCGGAAATTTACACTCTGCTTACTCATATATTTTCGACCAAATAGTATGAGAGTTTACAAATAAATTATACTCGTTTTAAAATTTTTCAAGTAAAATTCTAGAAATTACGACTTTTGAACACAAAATTCAAATCTAATTCTTGAAATAAATGTTTGGAAAATTGATTTTCCAGCGTCGCAGAATATCAATGCCCAAAAAATTTTTCCGGCGCTTCGCGCCGGAAAGATTAACATTCCTTTCGGGTTAGAGGACTTGACCATCGATTTCTCATGTAATTCAAAATCATTATGCTTTTGCGTTTGGATAGTTTGCTTGAAAGTTTGTTCCAATGCTTGTAAATTAGAATTGAAACTCGAAAATTTCAATTTTTTCCTCAATTTTAATGAATTAACGGGTCTGAAAACACCAGAAGGCTTGAAAAGACTCAAAAACACCTAAATAAAGCGTCTGTGAGCATTTTTAAGCGAAAAAAACGACTTCGGGAAAATGGGGAAAAAAATTTTGACCCCTTTACCCATTTGGGGTAAAGGCCCGGGGGAAAAAAACAGTGGTTGGGGGGGGGTAAATCCGAAATTTTGGGGGGGGGGGGGTAGAAAAAGGTCGAAATTTTTCCCAAAAAAGGCCAAAAAACATTACACTTTTTGCCAAATTTTTTTAATTTTTTCCCAACTAGGGGGGAGGGTTGGGCCGTTGGGGGGGGTAAATGATTTTGGGTACAGGGTTGGCCAAGTTGGGGGGGTCCCCCCCCCCCAAGTACAGGTATGCATACCTGTAAGACCTCCGACCAGTTGGGGGGGGGAGGTAGGAAAAAGTCGAAATTTTTCCCAAAAAAGGCCAAAAAACATACACTTTTTTGAAAAAAAATTTTTTTTTTCCAAACTGGGGGGGGGAAAATGATTTTGGGTATAGGGTTGGCCGAGTTGGGGGGGGGGTCCCCCCCCCCAACCCCACCCCCCAAGTACAGGTATGCAGGTATGTTCTGGACGTAATTCAATCAGTAATTTACGAAAAAGGAAGAAAAAACGAAGATTGTCCACTTGAGTCAGATTATGATAAGAATATATCGAACGAAATTAATAGTAGTAGCAAAAAGCCAAAGCGAGGAAAACCTATGTATTTGTGCTTAGCCAAAATGAAGAGTCATAGATTCAATTGAAATCATTCTTCTTTTTTTGGGTTCTGATACCTTAGATTAGAACGTTGTAAGATAAATCTTTCCAACACATATTTCATGATTTGTAATTTAATTTTTCTGGCCTGATGATGTTAATGCTTGAACAATGTGCGAGTGTTTCCACTGTGCTCGGTTGGGTAGGAGGGTAAACTCGAGATTTTATGGGGGGGGGGGTCGAAAAAGTTGTAAGAATTAAAAAAAAACACTTTTCCCCATGTTTTCTAATTTTTTCAAGCTTGGGGGGGGGTTGGGTATTTGGGTTGGTCAAGTCCCCCCCTGTTATAGGTATGCGATGTGCGAACCATTTAAAAAGTCAGTCAACGATTTCCTATAAATTTGCTCGGAACAGCAAAATTGATAAATGAATATAGATTTGCAGCACCGAAAATTTTTTTAGCTTTTTAATTTTCTTAAAAGCTGAAAACTGAATGCTTTCAATATTTATTTCCCGGATAAGTGGTCTAATTATGTAGTCAATTAAATCATTTTTCATTGTTGGAAAAAATGCAAAACGTCATAAAGTATAAGTATGTGACTAAATTTGAAAAATCAGACAAGCAATCGAGAATTTGGATTTTTCAATGCGCAATATAAACTATGAGATAAGACTTTCTAAATGGTAACAACTATTGAGTTCCAACTAGCAAATAAAGTAGACATGCTTATTGTTGCACCTGAGCTGGATTATAGCAAACATCATGAAAATAATCAATATCAGCGGGAAGTGCTAAAAAATTTTGAGGTAATACACCTTACCGCATTGAAAATCCCAAGTATTTTTCGCCATTATTTGGCAAAGCCCAAATTTTTTTTGCATTTGCAGTTTTTTTCACCTGAAACATAAATTCAGCAGACAGTGTTGCTCACTGCATGAAGATTAATTTTCTGATGGTTGCAATCAGGACTGTACAGGCTTTTTTTAGTCATTTTAGGGGCCTGGGCCACTAAAATTTTGGAAACTACTCCTAAAATTTTGATTTATCTGTTTATATTTTAGTGAATTACAGTTATTTTCATTCAGTTTTAGATTTGAAGTAGGTGTTTTACAGGCTCTAAAATCATAAAACAAGAAAAATTTTCCGGCGCTTCACGCTGGGTCAACGAATATAATAATTAACTAATACTTGATCCGAACGCGAACGAGTTCTCATCAAACACTGTGTTGGTATCGTCGCAACAAACTTTATAGGCTGTCAATGACTGATGGATAAAAAAAATTCTGAATATTCTCTGTTCATTAAGCACTAGTCGGATTGGGATCTAAAACTGGAATTCACTTTTTGAGTTAGATTGATTCAAATAGAAAAATCAATATCGTTGGAACAATGTTTCGACCGAAAAGTAGACAATTTTCGACCTTATTTTCTCTAATGTCTTTACAAAGTTGTTTTTATAAATATTCGTAGTCGAAAATTGAATTAAAATGTGAACTTCCTGAAAAATTCTAGTCATTTAAATTTTCTCAGCATTCCATTTGACTCGTCGTGAATCATTTCTTTGCATAGTTTTTTCTTATTTGACTGACATAGCTAGTTGAGAACGATTTCTACAAAAAATTGATGCATAAAATTTTTATTACACTTTTGGCCTGAAACGTTTTCGCAGTTTTCAGAGAAATTTTTTTTTTGCCATTGACTTAAATTTTCTTGGCCTCTTGTGCCAATTGGCACAATTGTCCGTGCTAAATAACACCGCCCTTTTTTCCCAGTTGGGAAAAGTCTGAAAAAAATTTCGAGACTATTACCTTCTAAAATGCACCAAGTTGATGTGTTGATCTTTCTCAAAAAATGTATGAAGGAAAAATGGGGATCTTCCTTCATTAAATATAATGATAATTGAAGATCGCCAATTAGACATGAAATAATACGTTTAAGGTGATGAAAACTATTAAAAATTCGTGATAAGTGAAGGTAGACATGCTAAAAGCCGCGCCGGAGCTTGACAATAAATAATAATGATTATTTAAGTTATAACCGGCGGGAAGCGCCGGAAAATTTCGAAATTTGGTCTGCTAAAATGCACCAAACTGTATCTTTTCTATATGAAAACACCACATTTTTTTCCACAATTGATAAATATTTTTTTGCACGGTGCAAAAAACCTGAAAAAAAAGTTTTGCACGAGCGGAAAAAGTTTTTCACAGTGCAAAAAAAACACTGGTGGTGACCTTATTTTTATCAGATTACAATTCAAAAACAAATGAAATGCTGAAACAATTCAAATATCTCAATATAGAATTGTTCAGGAAATTTATATTTTCCTTTAATTTTGGCTACAAAACAAATTTCTCTCTATCATACCTATAAGGTCTGACCGGTTGGGGGTCCTTAAATTTTGGGGTGGAGTCCAAAAAAAATGGGAAAAAAATTTCGAAAATTTTGCCAGAAAAGCTACTTTTTTAATTTTTCCGGAACGTCGGTGGGTTCCGACATTTCGGAAAAATTTTGGGTTCGGGCTGTCTGAAAAAATTCTCGGGCCGCGCCGACCTATTTTTTAAGAGCCCGAGAAAGCCCTAAAAATTTTGATGTGCAAGTTATAGTTTTTGATTATGTTCGTTGTAATTACTAAATCAAATAAATTTTGTTTGTGACACCTAATTTTTTTCAGTGTACGTGAAGAAAACCAAAAGATCCTCGATTTTTCAATTTTCTTTTAAACCAAAGACTATGGACAAAGTAGTTAAAGCACGGCTCGACCAACTATGCTCTTTACTCACACTCTTTCTTCTTTGCTTCAGTTTTTTGCTCGCTCTACCAAATAAAATTGTATTTAAATAAAATTTTAAGACACGATTTTTGAGAAGATTCAACTGAGCTGTGATAAAGTAGAAAATTAACCCTACCTGAGAATCACATATTTGGTGTAACTTGATGCGATAGGAACGATGTCTCATCTTAAAAATGTATCAAATTCTGATTCTCTCACAATAGAGTTCACAATTATCAGGAAGTGTAATTATAAGATGGTATTCATACTCCAAGCAGTACATGAATTTCACTAATTATTTGTCAGCACGTAGAAGACATCGTATATCTATTGAATAGGGAATTTTTCGGTGTTTCTGAGCTTTAGCAGAATGATTTTTCTGAATAAATGACAATTTCTGTTCTCAAAATTTAATGTTTCGGTGTATTCTTAATACATACTTTACATTAATGAATCCTACAGTGAATTGTGACCCATCGATTGGGCTAATATTGGGTAAGTTTTCAGAACACGATAACTGACGTACATACGCTTTGCAAAAATTGAAAGAAGTGTATGTCAAAAATTGGAAAAATCGAAAATTTTCAATTTTTGTCTCACTGTAGCTATGCAAGTTTTGATTTTCAAACTAAATGAATATCGTTTTCGTTCCTAGCGCATCAAGTTACGCCAAATATGTGATTTTTAGGTAGGGTTATTTTTTAACTTATCACAACTCTCTGTATGAGAAGCTGAACTTTTTCTTATATAGTTTGTCTTAAAATCGGACTTTCGGGTCGGGCTTCGGGCCTTGTTTTATTAATCGGCCGGACCAGAAATTCCAAGCCCGATTTAGGCCCTAATTGCAGGTTGTACGTTCTATGTGTAGCAACGATAAAAGCATTGAGTGGAGGGTACTTATGCACTTTATGACCTATTGAATTTTTTCCAAGTTTTTTACACAAAAATGTACATAAAGCCTAAACCCCAGACTTGTAGGTCCTATGCCTAGTGTGTTTAACTATTCAACAAAGAAACATAGAGAGACTCTCTAACTATTCTAAGATCGAAGCGGCAGACATGCACGGCAAGAATTTTCCAGGGAGAGGGTCCATGGACTTTTTTCTCCGGCGGGGTAGGGGGGGTGGGTGAGCAAAAATACAGGAAAAAGTTCTGCAAGCCTGTTTTTCATACAAGATATGCACAAAAATCATGAAAAAAATTGTCTTGAAAAAACTTCAGGGGGAGTGTTAGACGATTTTTCAGCCGGGGGGGGAGGGGGTGGCCAGGGTCTCAGGTATGGGGTTTTACCTCCCTACCACCTATGTGCATGTATGGGAAGCCGAAGCCCTCACGCCTCTCAGCAGATTTTTTACATGGCTATGTTTATGACCTAAACATTTTAAAGTCAAATAAGAAAACCACTAAAGGACTATTAAAAACCAGAAAGTCTAATTTCAAAAGTTTTGCTTTTACCAAACTTAGTTTCTTGAAAGAATTATATTTTTTGGCGTGCGAAAGCAAAACTTGAAAGTAAAAAATAAACATATTCAGTTTCGCCGTTTCGGTGAATACATACGACCGGCCCCGATCCTCGTGTCTTGCTTACCATCTCATTTTGACTGTACGTATTTCTTGACTCGATTATATATATATTTCGTTTCTAGGTTCACGTCACTTAGCGTCCACTTGTATCGTGAGATAATTGGTAACGAAGAATGGCGTCGGATATTCCTCACTGGAGCATTCGTGAGAAACTTATGCTAGCATCGTGTGTTTCCAGATTTAACGAAGACTGGTGAGCGTGTAATGATATATGTGAAAAATTTTGAGCTAAAATTTCGATACTAATTTCTCGTAATACGCTCAAGTTTTTGTAGCAATTTGTAACTTTAATATACATTTTTGTATTAAATTTTCACAGGGGCCAAGTAAGCAAGCAAATGAGGCAATTGACAGAGTTATCGATGTCATCAGAGTATTTTTCCCAAAAAGTAAGTTCCCAGTCGCACTATGTTTTAATCGCTTTTTGATTTTTCTTAATTGCCTATTCGTGGATTTTTTACTTATAAACTTCTTGTGTTTGCGATGAATGTTCAATCTTGCCTTTTCATTGTAGAATTGCGCACAACAGTATACCAATCTAGCCGAGTCGCTTAAAAGTGCTCATAAACTACGGAAACGAAATTCGGACAGCTTTCATTCGCCTACTACGCCGTCGACTTTAACTAGTTCGTCAGACGAAGAACCTGTGGTTAATCAACTCATTAACAAATTGACGAACGATCGTTTGGATGAATTGAGAAACATATTGCAAAAAGAAAGGGCGATGTACAAGTAAAATTAGTTTTCAATTTTAAAATTAATAAGTGCATTGTAACGGAAGCGATTGTTTTGCAATTAAAATTCGTCATTCTTATTCAGAAAGTTGAGAAAAGAAATCGAGGCGATAAAAAACGGGGAATACGATTCGCAGTTAGAAGTTAAGCCTGAACAATCACAAAAGTACGCATGCATTTTATAGAACCGTAGTTCATGGATTTCTGTTTTCAGTCCATCTGGTGTCGACACTGAAAAGGATTTAAACAAAAATTTATCCGTTTCCATCGATACTGAACCGACAGTCAAGTCAACTTTGTCTCCGACGGCTCATTTGTGCCGCCCAATTTCACCAACCACTCCGTTGTCTATTGGAGAGGCAAGTAAGGATCGAGTTATTCTATAATCTTGTGTTTATGTTTCCCAAAATTCAGTAATGAGCGATTTTATAAACTTAATGAATTAAGCATACATGTAACGGGAGCCCCAAGTCCTGGGGGTGGTCGGGCGACTTTTTTTTGAGCCGGGCGTCAGTAATGCCCAAAATTTTGGGGAGGTGTCTCTCAAGGAAAAAAAATCGATTTTTTTCACGTAAAAGGTCCGAAAAATAGTTCAAAAAATAGTAATTTTCTTAAAAAGACCGAAAAAATGTATCCACGGCGCGAAGCGCCCAGAAAATTCACATTTTTTACTATTTTTTGTTCAAAAATCAACTTTTTTCATCAAAAAATTGACATTTTTCAGTATTTTTCTGACCAAAAGTATGGGGGTTCCTACGGCTACCATATGGCTAGCCATAGGATTGGAAAATCCTGGGGGTGGAGCGGTCGCCCAACGGCCAGCTATATGGTCGACGATTTCTGGGGGGGTTCCCATAGCACTTTCACCCCCCCCCCCCCAATTACATGCATGGAATCGAGGCATCCAGATTTCCCATACAGTGACTTTTTTGTAGCATTCGTTAGTTTGAACAGGATATTTTTAACCGAATTATATTCTTTGTTTCATGGTCATACTAAACAGAGACGACTTTTTATATCAATCCAAGTTTTTACAGTTTTCTTCGCCAAGAAAGCTGCAAGTGTGAATATTTTACACTAAATTTAAAATGCTTCACTCAGCTGTAAAAGTTGGTCAGAAAATTTTTAGATGCGTGACTTCTTTCAAGGTTCTTTTTCAAGTTGAATGATTGATTTTGCTGAAATAAATAGCGAAAAATAGTTAGATTGTCGATTTACGAGTTTTTGTTTTCTTTCAAAAGCTTTGGCCTTTGAATTTTTCATTTAAGACTTGATATCATCCCCGTCGCGATCGCCAGCCCGGCTCGTTTGTACGCAATTGAGCCCAACAAAAAGCGTCATCCGATCCCCACCACCTCCGCCGCTACCACCACCGTCGTCTAATAAGCCTGTGGTAGCTGAAGAGAAGGTTTTAACTTCCCCAACAAAAGAAAAAGCGGTATCATCAACGGAAAAAGAGCCCAAAAAAGAAAAAAGCAAAACTCCCGTGTCGTCGCCTAATAAACCAATCATTTTGACGTTAAAATCGCCCTTCAAATCGGAGAATATGGGGAATACCGAACGAAAATTAGCTAAAAAATCGCTAGAAACTGTTAAAAAACTGACGTCGCCTACCTGTGTGCAAGAACCCAATAAAACTTCGCCTTTAGTGCCAGTTTTGAGGCGTCGAATTTCGGACATAAATTCTGCGTCGAAACGGAACGACTCGGAAGTCCGTGGTATATTTATTTGCGAATTAAATCAGCGTACATATGAATCGATTCATGCTCACTTTCATTTTTTGTACATTTCAGAATCTTCTTCGTCATCGGAAAATGTAACCCAGCCCAATATTTCAACGCGAAGTCCGAGTGTACCGCAGGTATCGCCCATATCAGTCACGACACCTATCCCTCAACACATCGTTGTTTCGTCGGTAAATATTTCTTGCGTCATCTCAAATCAAGTCATAGAGAAAAGTTTGAAATCTAGCAATTTTGTAGTTTCACATCAGTTCAAGACTTACGAAAAGTTTACACATGTCACTTCTGCGTCTATAAAGTCTGTATTCTTGAAATGCTTATAAGTGGATTGCAAATACTATTTTATATTTTTGCGATTTCCCCTTAAACCATAATGTCACGTTGGTTTGAACATTTGTTAGCCCACTAGACTAAACCATACATGTTATTGGGGAGGGGTAGTTCTATGGAAACCCCCTCCCCAAAAATCGTCGACCATGTGGCTAGCCGTATGATAGCCATGGTGACCCCCATACTTTTGGTCGGAAAAATATTGAAAAATGTATATATTTTGATGAAAAATGTCAATCTTAGAACAAAAAATGATCAAAAACGTCAACTTTCTCGGCGCTCCGCGCCATAAATACATTTTTTCGGTTTTTTTAGTAAAAAATAAGTATTTTTCTGACTTTTTTCGTTAAAAAATCGATTTTTTTATTCAGAGACGCCTCCCCAAAATTTTGAGAATCAGCCCCCGGCCCAAAAAAAAAACCGCCCGACGCCCCCCCCCCAGACCTCGGGGCCCCCTTACATATGTGGACTAAATATTACCTATTTATCTTGTAAAAAATTCTACACTGAGAGGCTTGCGTAGGCCGGAGCGGAACTTATTTTTGTTATTTTTTTATTTACAAAGACAGACACAATAATTGTGTTTTTTTGCATCGGATACATTTTTCCAAATTAGTTTCGTTTGTTGACCAATGTTTTTTCCTAGGCTCGTGGCTCTCCGCACGTTATTCCGCCTAATTTTCAAGATTTTGAATCTTATCGAGCGTGGAAAAGAACAGTGTTAAACGTTTTTACCGTCGTATCTGGCCACAAGCACGCAAATTTGTTTTATAAACCGGTCAGTGACGAACAAGCTCCGTTCTATAGTAAATTGATTAGAAAGTAAGATCTACAATTACATCCGTATTCCGTTCGAAATGTAAACATACGGATGAACGACAAATTAGCAAGCTTGCTTTTTGCTTGCCTAAGACCATTCAACCCGTTATTGGTTCATTATGACTTTAAACTTCAGTCAGTAATGTAGATTTCAAAATGTTTACATTTCCATCTAAGTCTTAAACTTAGTATGGAACGAACACTGAATGTTCAGATTTTACAATTTTTACTGTTTTTCATACATTTAAAAATATATATTGACGGTGGAATGACTTCCTTTTTAAAAGTGTTCAAAAATCATTTTGTTTTAAAATGTAGCAAATCAGACAATCAACCTATGAGATCTATTCAATAACATAACATGAAATGTTCATCTTTATTTTTTACTGGGTTAAGAATGGCTCAAGTTTTGTTCAGATTAGTGAGTATCGGTCATTAAATACCAAAAAGTATGCATTGATTTAATTTTTTCCCAAACCCGAGTAGGCAGCGATTTATTTGAGGACGTTAGGCAGTATTGTTCCCTGCATATTTGTCATTGGGAGGAAGTGCCATTGCCCCCAGAAATCCTCGGCTTAATGGCTAGCCATTGGGCGAGGCGAAAATGTCAATTTTTCAACAAGAAATGGTTTTAAATGTCAATTTTCTCGGCGCTTAGCGCCATGAAAAAATTTTTACGGGTTTTTTATAGACAAAAAGTACTAGAATCGTTTTTTTTATTTTTTAGTGGAAAACGAATTTTTTCTATCAGGGGTCCCCTAAAATATTGGGGAATTGATGACACTGGACCAACTCTCAAACCTCGGGGCACCGTTACATGTAATGGTTCCCTTTATAGCCCTCTTTATTAAATCATCTAGATTTAACTTCTTTTTGGGTGTAAAATACCGTTGTTGAAGATTTTTCTTGTTTTCCAGACCAACCTGCTTAAATGAGCTGAAGAAGAACATAGAATCACAACAAATCGCCAGCACGGAAGTTTTCAAACGCGATTTATTGCTCGTTTTTGCCAACGCTGTCATGTACAACCCGCGCCAGCACGAAGTTCACATGATGGCCGTTTCGATGGCCGAAGATACTCTACCCCGTACAATGGAATTGTTAGATACGTTATTGGCCGAACCGTTCCCCTTTTCGTCTTCGTCTTCCGCTACGGCGACTTCGACGTCGGCGGCAGTCGCCGTTCAACAAACGCCCCAGCACGCCACTCGTCACAGCGCAACGTCATTTTCGTCGAACGCCAGTTTTGATTCCTCGACGACAACGACGAACGTCGGCGAAACGCCGCATTCGCCGTCGACGCAAATCGACTCGCCAATTTTATCAACGACGAGAAGTATGAGGAATTGCGGTCGCGGTCCGACGACGGCAGTAATTTCGACGCCGAAAGCGACTGAAAGGGTATAAAACAAAACTTCGCTGTCTGATTGGTCACTGACTGACAGGGTGAAATTTTTCTTGAAAGTTAAGAAATTTGAATTTTGCATTATGAATCCATTTGCGATGAATAGTTAGTTGGTGCTTAATGAAGAGTGATTCCGTCATAAATTTTTTATCGTTTCAAAATGAAAAAATATTCTTTTATTGAGTTAAATTCAATTTCTATTTGACTTTAGGATTACAGTAGTCTACCATGTGAAAATTTCTAATGAACAGTATTAACTATATCCTAAATAAACTGATGTAAATTTCCAACAATGAAGATCAAAATATGGAACCTGATTTGCTTGAAAGCCCATTTATTTTTCTATCAAACGTCGAAAAATTCTCGGAGAAAATTGACTTATTTATGCAGAATTTTTTGAAAATTCAGACACAAATACGTGCGAGACCGATTTATTGTTTTTGCTAAAACTGAATCTATATTGAAATAACTGTAAAAATGTTGGTTATTTAAGATTCAATGTTTGTAAGAATCTCCTCAGCGCCATTACGAAGGGTGAACATTTTTAAAAAGTTGTCCTGAACTTTACATATGTTGTTCAGTTTTTGACGCGGATTATTGTGATCACAATCATTTGACACAAAACTCATTATTCACAATTCTTTAGGCATGTAAATTTGCATAAGACTGAAAAAATTGTTGATGTTACAATTTCACGTATGTACAGTTCTGTCAATTGTACATACGTTCGTATGTACATAATGTTGTTCGAGTTTTCTTTAAATGGTAGAGAAGATTTTGCGCTACATTTATGTGACATATTAACGACAACAAATTGTTTGTTAACTTTTTTATGAACAAAGTAACTGAGAAATTTAATGATTTACTTGTTAAAATTTCGAACATTTGGCCTACAGTAACCCAAATAGCATACCCGTGAGAGGTCGGACCAGTTGGGAGGGGTAAACTCGAAATTTTGGGCGGAGGGGTCGGAAAAAGTCGAAAATTTCCCAAATAAAAGGCATTTTTCCGACTTTGGAGAGCCAAGTTGTGGTGTCTCCCCTCCCCCCAAATTACAGGTATACCAAATAGGTTCGGAAGTATAAAATAATTTTTTGTCATGAATATGACGTATAAATGTAGCACAACATCTGCTGGAAAAATCGAACAGGGTATAATGTACATGAAAATGCAACATCGATCATTTTTGCTGTTTTATGCTAATGTTCGAAACTTTATATGCCCATAACATCGGGAAAAATGATTTTTGCGTAAAATGATTGTCTTCTAGGTAATTAGCGTCAAAAGCTGAACAACATCTGGAAAATTCAGGGCAACTTTTTCAGGTTATCGGTTACAGAAAGTGCCTTTTAATTTGTGAATTTTTTATAATTTTATTCTGCTATAAATACTGCAAGATTTCAATCATTATCATTTTACTACAGTAGGGTTCTGTAAGATTTGCAATTAATGATTTGATAGCAAACTTTCAAAAGTGAAGTAGGTATTTCCATGCATTAAAGTGTTTAGATGCTTAGAAATTTCGCGGTCATTGAAAGTTATGGATTTTAAATTAGTAGGGGAAACATAACAATCGAAGTCGGTATGTTGATTACTGATTTTTGCGACGTGGTTTGTCGGTTTTTTTTCTCTTTTTCTTTTCTCGCAATACAAATTGTCAAAGATATCGCGGAAAAATTGAATGTCAGGTAAATCTGGCGTCGGATAGACGAACAAAGGTGAATAGAAATCACGATAAAAGTTTTTTCCGCTCTCTCTCTCTTTCTCACGCTCTCTGTGGTTTTCGCTCGGAACTTTTTTTATTTTAGCCGGCTCTAAGAAAACGGGAATTGTCCGAAACGTCGTCTTCTGATGGCATGGCACCCGCTGCGAAACGAAGGGCGTTGAATAATAATCTTTGACTGTGCTGTGGGTATTTTTTTTTTTTACTTTTTCTCCGTAAAATTGTAAGTTTTTCGCCGTAAACGTTGGCTTGCCGTCCATCTACTTTTTGAAGTAAATTATGTAAATCGTCTCCGGAGCTTCAGGCTGCGAGTAGTGCTTTATATCTCAGCCAGCAAACTTAACCGATCAACATGGTCTGTTTTTTGTAAAACTCATCTAAACCGAAGAGTGACAAAAAGCAAAATCGGTTACAGACGACTTTTAAATAAGATTTTTCACTGAAAAGTTATCTATGGTTAGTTGAGTACGCTCACAAATTTGAAATCCGATATTAGCTAAGATTCGGCAGGAAATTGTTAAAGTATAACATGTACTTTCCTTCCAATTTTATTCGGGAAATGTTAATTATATTCAAGTTATTCACAAAAGAGTTCGGCGTGTCGCTAACACAGCGATTCTCAAAACAGCGAAGTATCACATCAACAATTCTCAAAAGAGCCAATCTCAATACAGCGAATAGTAAAAAGTTTCATGCAAGCAAACATCATTTTTATAATAAATATGCAAATTAGGTATATTGAAATCGTTTTTGCTAGTTGAGATGGTCTATTTTTAGTTGCATTTGGCCATCTAAGTTTTACGTGCTTTTGTGCCACAGTTGCGGTAGGTGCATACGCACGAACGAATCATTCCAAAATCACAAAAAAATATCCGTCAGAAAAACATTTTTGCAACACGTTTGAAAGAAAACAAAAACAAACAGTTATCATAAGGATTCCCGATTAAAACTGTTTTGAATGGAGCTTAGTTGCAAAAAATTTAATTAATGAAATGAAATGAATAAAATAATTAAGCAGTGAAGGCAGAATAAAAACCAAAAAAATAAAGGAACGAAAAGTAA
The DNA here is from genome assembly GCA_963922205.1 of Romanomermis culicivorax. Lineage (NCBI taxonomy): Eukaryota > Metazoa > Nematoda > Enoplea > Mermithida > Mermithidae > Romanomermis > Romanomermis culicivorax. Next base: position 226,623 of record CAWUHX010000163.1, on the reverse strand, counting down.
AATTAAAAACGTAAAAAATAGAACAAAAGTACAAGACCTCCAAAAATTAAACAAAAAGAACAAAAAGTGGCTCAAAATAAGAAGAATATAAAACGAGATAGTCAATAAGGGGAAAAAGAAACAAAAGACATGAATGTAGATATGTTGATAATAAGCAAACCAGAATAAAAAGTTGTAATGTCGTGAAAAAGCATGCTATAAAGCCATAATGTCAGAAATCTGGCGATTCATGCCAGAATGTGTGGCAACCAGCATCCCCCAGATCGAAATGGATAACCAAATGGGCCATGTGCCAAAACGTCCTCCCCGCCCAATCTCCATTTTCCCATTCTTAAGATAACTATTTTGAAAAATCATTATTTTGAGAATCTAATTACTGCTTATTTCATCTTTTTAGAATGCACTTAAAAAATACAGTAAATCTGTTTCCCACTATTCCCTAATTTAAGTTCATTGATTCTTGGAAAATATTCCAGAAAAGTATTTATCTGAGCATAGAACGAATTGATATCTCTCACTGTTGAGAACTCAAGTCCGGTATTGTAATAGTTATCCCATTTTACTCATGATGCGACGTACGAAATCTGGTCGGCAACAATTACAGCAAGGATGGTGGGCTGAAATACATGGGTGGTGCAAAAAGAGGCCCTTCTGCTGCACCTCGGCCAGTCAAGCTAGAGTATTCGGGACTATAGTTCATTCTGATAGCTCATCTGACTCAAGTTTCTAATTTTTTAAGGTTAAAAAACTTGCAGTCTGTAGCAACAGTCAACGATAAAAGAATATATGCTTTTTCATGTCAATTTACAATTTACTTCTTCCAAAATCAGTATTATGGCTATCGCAGCCGAATAGTTACTACTGACTCTTTACTCAAGAAGAATGTTTGTCTGCAATGAGCTACAACTACAGCTGTCAACTTGAATAATCATTAGCAAGGGCATTGCGTGGAGTACAAATTGAAATCAAATTTCCATAGATATTTTTTTCATTATTCAAAACTATAGAGCTTTATTCAAAACTGGACTCCGGCAATGTTTTCCATTAATTTTCAATTTTTTGGAATCTATTGTCAAAAAATAATCCATGAAAAATCACAGAGATTAGTTGTCTGGCCTTGTTACATCAATCAGTCTGCGATTTTGAATAACATGCACACTAGGGTAGTTTTGCTATGCAATATAGAAGACCGGATAGCCTCAAACCTCGCTGTAGTTCTGTAAGGCGAAGTATTTTTTGGAGTATCTCTGTGAAGATGACTCCCAATGTGTTGATATTTATTAATCGGTCACTTGATTGGAGGAACGTCCTTGGTCCTAAAAATCATGTGGAGACCAAGCCTTGCGTTCAATCTCACATTTTATTACTTCCTGCTTTACTTTTTGCTGCGTTATTTTCTCTTATCCAAAAGCTTCGAGTATTAGCTTATTTTTCGACTTCATTGTCTACAGAATTCATGATGAAGAAGACTTTATTGTTGGTTTGGCTGCTGAACTTTGGAGATAATGCGGGAAAGGAGATGTGTGCTTAAAATATGCCGACGTTTTTTGAACTTTAACCACGACTAAAAACACTGTAATCTGTTTTTCTTAAAATGCTTGTCAATCTTATAACAATGGAAAGCAAGTGCTATTTCACATTTTTTCATTTCCTGTTCAACTAGTTTTTACCATTTCTGATTAAAAATTTCTTCAATAAAAACCTACTTTGAAGGCGGTAGTCATTTTTTGGCATTTTTAAAAATTAGAAACATTCCATAAATGACAGATTCTAAAATGTCCAAACTGTTAGCTTTGTCGTCAGAATCGTCTACAGGAGACTTCTACAATCAGATTTTTCACTCAAACAATTGTTAAAGATTAGTTGAGCGTGCTTACAAATTCGGAAGTATTTCTAGAGAAGCCAACTAAAAAATCAAATATCGATTGAATATGAAAATCCATCACCAATTGTATTGTATAGCAGTGACGAAAAGTTTTACTTATATTATACAAGGTTGAAATATTTTCCGACCCCATATGGTTGCATAATAAGCTCTCCAGACCGGAAGAGCTGCTTTTTCATAACTCTAATGCAAATCTGTGTCTCAACTTTCAACACAGTTTAGCCGTAATGATACATATGTGCATCAAATGAAGTCTCACCTCTCGAAAATTAGAAATGGGAACTAAAAGCTAAAAATGTGCATTTTTCTGCGAGAAAGGAAGTTGGTCATTTATTAAACAAAAAGTTGATTATCTTTTGTAGAAAAATGTTCTACTAGAAGATTTCAGATTAATAAAAAACGAGCGATAGCCTATTAGCCGGGGTGTTTTGTGGTTTGTCATTTTTATACGCACAAACCTGCTTATCATTCTCTTTGCAGATTCTTCTTTTTTTATCATCTTCTTTGTACGTATAGTATTTTTGAACATACATACAGTACGTACAAACTTGAAATATGGGCACAATCAGTGTCCTCCGCTTTTTTAAACGGGAAAGAGCTCGTAAAAACCGTCCGGGGACTTTCGAGCAAAAAAGTTAATAACCGATTACTATTAGGCGCCGAAGTCGATAGGGCCATTTTGTGAAGGAAGAAGGAGGTGGAAGAGTAGGAAAAATAGGAGTCGATCAGCTTGACTTTTGAAGACTCCATTTTTTGAAGATTAGACTTACAATCGAGGGGACGTCGAAAAACTTTTGCTAATGCTGCCGCTGATCAAATTTATGATCATTTATGATCACGTGATGCTCAATATTTCTTTGGATCAAGGTAATTCCAAAACTTGGAAAAGTGAAATTCAAAAATTGTGTAACGTTTGTCACTTTGTGTCGTTTGCACCATTAAATTTTTGGCATTCATATCGATTGTCCCATCAAAGTATAATACTAACATTTTACTCATTTACTCGATCGTGCACATCAACTGGCTATAGAAAGCAAAAACCGATTTTGGTTCAAAATTAATCAAAAGGTGATCAAGAGAAGTCAGAAAAAACACTTACATAATGGGACCTCCGACGAGTATTATAAATTCCGATCCCGCGGAACTGACCCTGATCAACATTCTGGCACTTTGAAACTCTGTTCAGTTCTATTGTCTATATAGTATGCAATATTTAGAAGAAAATAGCAAGTTTATCATGAGAAAAACTTTTTCGTCCATCAGCGACCAACAGACCGATTGATAATTTTCCCTAATAACCGGTCAAATGCATCCAACGAAGATCGAGATTTAAGATGGTCGGTAAAATGGGATTTGACCAAATCTGTCCTGTGCTTTGTCTAATTAGAGCTCCTCTTATCCTAATAGTGTTCTACCGCCACTACTTTGAACTTGATGACAAGAGCTCTTCTCTGATCCAGGTTTCATAAAAGTATTACTCGATTTACTACAATCCATTCATTCGCAAAATACGAATAAGTTCAATATAAAATCCGTAAACAGGTCCTTGACATCATCGCAAGCGAACACTTTCTCTTCTCAAGTTGTAGTCCTCATTACAGTTAATCTGGAAAAAGTTTTTTTCTTTTTTTTCATCTTTTTTTCCTAAACTCATTTAGAAAAAAATGGACTATATAGTATCTTTATGAAACCCGGCTCTGGTCACATTAATGCTAGTTAATTAATACCGCCAAGTCTACTTTGAATCGTAGAAACGTACGTCGTTTGGCTTAGACTGCACTCTCCTATGGTTTGTTTTTTATAAAATGTTTCTAAACTGAAAAGGGACAAAAATCAACTATGTTGTCAAAAACGCCTACGCCTACACAGACCTTTTAAAATATGATTCTTCATTGAAAAAATTGTTGAAGGTTGATTGAATGATCTCACAAATGTTTAGTCTCACGTGACGAAGGGTTCAACAGAAAATTTTAAAAATCTGGAATAGCATTTGCTTTCTACTTTTATAATTTATGAGCATTTCAAGAAAAACAGACTATAGCATTATATACATGCATCATGATAAGGCGTAAATTACGGTGCTATAATGTATACGTCATGAAAAATTCACAAAGCACCCTTCAAAGGCAAACTAAATCTTCAGTGAATTTGGGAATTTACCCCGAAAAATCTGCACCTCATCAGTGTAGAAATCAAAAGAACTGAAAATTATTGAACGACGCGAATTTCGGATTTTCAGGAGTTTTTTACATCAACCGTAATTTTGATCTATAAAATTTTTCTATAACGTTAGTATGGTAAAGTTCTCGACGCTTTATGCCATTTTTTGTGAAACAAACCGCGAAGGTAGACTCGAAAGTCATTTAAAGGGTCAAATTAATACCAAAACTGAATGGGATGTTTTGTTGTGTGATTTTACAGCTCTTTTTGAGAAATGGTTCCTGATGTAGGTATTTTCGTGGGAGTAATTTTTGTTGATGTATGCATAACAGTTATTTGATGCCACAGTGTTTAGAACCAAGAAGGAGGAAAACAAATTTTGAAGTCTATCACCAAATGAAAACTTAACACATCTGCACAAAGACCTACAGCAATAAAATATAGTACGACATGGCCAATGGTTAATGGAATTCACCCTTTAACGTGAGCGCAACTATCACTAATTCGAATATCAGTTAGCAAGTGGCAAAATATTTATTCAGTGATGGGAGTAAATAAAAATCAGGTGCAGAGCTGCAACTAACTAAACTAATAACACGATCTTCATCGAGAGAAATGGACTATTGTATTGGCGTCAACTTTTAACTATTTTTTCTACTGTGTGAACTCATTTCTACAATATTCGTTGGTCGTTTATAATTTATCTTTGGTGGCAGAATCTTATCAAAATACTGCAAATTCTCGTTGTAGCTGCAGGTGTAAAATTTTGTTAAACTGGCTCGTGCGAAGAAAAAATATTTTTTGTGACACTAATTACTGTAGCGCAGAGATGTGACATTGACCAAAATGTTACAAAGGTTTTTAAGTGAATTTTTCACACTTTTATCAAATAGTCTTTTCAAATGTAATTGGCTTCTAGAAATAATTTTAGAACCTTTCGTTTAAAAGCAACCTTCTCCCATTAGATTACATGGCTGCACTATATCATCCATAGCATGATGTTCGTGTGCGTAGTACATAAATTTGCATATTCCATCATATCTATGAAATTATATCAAATTACCAAGGTTGTTAAACGGTTAATGAGGCTTTTTTATAGCCTTTCATAAATTTCCTTACTCCATTTGCATAGTAGCGCAGCCGGTATTTTCGACCCTATTATGTGAGCCTCGTTTTTTCTAAACAGAAAAATCTGTTGAGCGAATATTCTTGTTGGTGAATGTCTACGTTCAAGGGATACAATTCTTTGATTTGGAACGAGGAAGTCAAAAAAATTCTTCGTTTTAACGTCGGTTTTTCTCGATGCAGATAAAACTATAGTATGTTCGTTATAAGTAGATGCTAATTCACGAGCTACGTTTGGTTTTCCACTTGAGAATTTTTTTGTAAAACGATTATTTCTTACAAAATGACAAAAATTATGGTCTGTTTTTATAATTGAAAAATTAGAAAATTTAACGGTATCATTAAAATAGTTTAGCCCAAGCATTTAAAACTTTTCACTCAAAAATTAAGACTGATTCAGTCTACCGACAAATTTTTAGTCCACATGAGACAAGACGCAGCAAAAAATCGTAAAAAAATGGAATAGTGTATACTAACCCTTTAATTTCATTGTTTAGAATTTCAAGAAAAACTGAGTATGATAGTGTCGTCAAAATTATTTATGAAAAGCTATAGAATTTTTATCCGAAAAATTGTTGATGCTCGTAGATTTCCCGTCCCATGTGGCATATTGGTTAGCATAAATTTTACTGAACGAGGACTTATAAGTGTTAAATGATCATTGACTTGATAGTATATGACTATGTTCCATTTTCATTTTGAAATGCTAGAAGCACGATGAAAGTTTCGGCAAAGATAACCTTATCAGAGAGATGGCATCGTGTCACTTTAGAATGGTTGAAAAAAATTATCATGAAAAAAAAGTTTTTTGAGTGGTCAATGAGCCTTCTTTAATTTCGGGAACAAGTGCTGCATCGGTCATTTTAAACTACGGCTGCATTTGAAGTGCCTCCACAGGAAAATATATCTTGAGAAAATATCTGCATGTAGATGGTCAACAAAAAAAAAAGTTGTCCTCGGTCCTTGTTTCAGCATGAGCTTTTTGTTTACTCACTGTACCGCATCATTTGTTATTCTTGAGAGTTCATTTCGCGTTATATTCCCTCTTTTCTTTGAACGTCAAATTAAATTTAATTACTCATTTCTTTGTTATTACGCATTTCCCTTTCGTTATAAGATGCTTTGAACTAAAGATAAGCTTCATTTAGCGCAAATAGCGCCTTTTGAAGCAGAAACGGAAATTTCATTAAAAACATACATAGGCTTTAGTTTTGCGTTGCATTCTTCGTTTTTTCTTCACTTTTTTGGTGTCCGTTTCATGTCTGGTATTATTTGGTAAAAATTATGGAGAAAATGAAATGTCCACCGCTCCATTCGGTACGCTTTATTGCTGTCCTTTCCGCGCCAGCCGTTTGGTTAGGCGACTATTTCGCATTGAAAAAAATTGCCGTTGTTAATTTTTCAATTAAAATCGTTTTGCATACACTTTCTTCTTCTACTCTGCTGCGTTATTCTGGAGACTTTTTGCCGGCCCCATATCTGTGCTGTTGTGAAAAATCTAGAGTTAAGTACCTGCTACAGCGTTATTGACAATGAAAAATTCTTTGTTCTTATTTTTCACTTGCTGACGTCATGCATTTATCCATGAATCCTTGTCCAGACGTATGAATCCAGGTGATGGAAGAATGTTTTTGCGTACGAGTATTCATGAAAAAGTACCAAGCATGAAGCATTTTCGTCTGAAGGACTACTCTAAATTCAAACCCATTCACACGCTGATCTGATTTTTCAATGACGGTTCTGCAAAATAAGCCGCAAATCTTCATTTGATTATTTCAAACCTGATAAGCACACGATTTCTTAACTCACATGAAATACTCATTTTGATGGGCGAGAATTATTTTGAATATTCAATGAAGGATTTGTCATATATTTGCTCCGTTTGTCATAGTAGAACTCTCGATTTTCGGAGAAGATCTTTCGCAGCATGGAGGTTTGAGCGTCCTTTGGCATATCTAAAAATTTCTTGACGCGAATCAGGTCGGAAACTGATTTTTTTGCGTACTCAAAGCGTACCACAACATTTTCTGACCATTTTACGGTTTTTGGAGCTTTTTCCCAGATGAAAGAAAATTTTGCATCGAAACTAGGCTGGATCAGTCTTTCACAAGGTTTCCTCATTAACGGGATGTAAAGCATTTCCTGCCATACACTATATCTTGAGCTGTACAAAATTTAAAAATGCGGTATCAAAACAGACTAAACAATGTACTTGCGATTTCTGGTTATTCTTTATTCTTATAATCAAGACATTTTTAATTTGAACTGGGTTCAAGAGAGAATTTATTTTAATAAAAGAGATCCGGAACCAAGAGAAATGCTTTTGCAGATGAAAAACCTCAAATGTTATCCTCAAAGTTTTAACCTTATCTTCTACAGTAAATGTGAAAGAAATATGTCCGCAAATTTGAGTTATTTCTTTTCTGCTTGAACATTTTGTTGCGTTCCATGTCTCGTTTAGAGATTTATAAATTTCCTTGGAATTGTCAGTTTTTAGGGAATCTATCAAAAAATTATCCACTTTTGGTTTGACATTAAGCAACGAACTAGTCTGTGATTCTGACCTTCTGATATATGATACTGTCGACTATAGAATGCTTCTTAACTGAAAAATGGCAAAAATTAGCATAACCGTCCAAATCTTTCGTACAAAGTTTGATTTCCACTATTACTATTTAGAAGCATTCCGAAAAAATTAGATTATTGCCATTAAATACAAAAAACGGAATCTCGCTCTGATTACAGTAATGAGCACTTTTTTGGGTTATCCTGAACTTCTGACTAGATGACTTCTAAAAATATTCTCGTATGAATTTGGTGGGGTCGAAATATAATCTTAATCGAGAAAGTTGCATGAAGTTGTGGTTGAAGTTAAAGTCAAAATCTTCCGCCGCTGCAAGCCATATTCTGGGATAAAAAATATTTCTCCACAGACGTCCCTAAAGTCCTAAATCTAGATAGGGGTAAAATCGTATTTAGTAAGGGTAGTACTCTTCCCATGCCGCGCTGTGCCCTTTTTTTGCTAATCACTTTTTTTCCGCTTTTCTGAACATTTTTTCCAAAAGAAACACAATTTGGGAGAAAACGGCAAATTGCCCAAAATTTACAACATAGGTTGCAGCATGAGGCGCCAGGAAATTGCAATCTCGACACAACGTATTCCTACCTTCCACAAACATATTACAAAAATTATTTCACGGTGCCAAAAATCTTTGTCTCCCACAAAAACCTGTGGTTCTGTACAGAAGACAATTTTTCCTCTTTCATACATCATAATCATTTATACCGTATGAACATGGACGCCGTAAACGCATTTTTCTCAAACTGACCACGCCATACTGACAAAAAATAGCCTTTAGCAGTTAGCAGTCCATCTAAAAGTGCTTCCTTCCTCATTTCCTTAAAATGCGCTAACTCATTATGACACTTTCCAAAATTTAGTGTAGCAGTAAGTCATTTTTGTCATCATTCTTACCGGGATGGTAAACGAATTTCCAAACCTAAGACCGGGGTAACATCCTTATATGTCCTGTGGAGTGCTTTGTTCTCCATATTCAATATCTGCAATTAGTATTTTTTTCATTTGTTTCAGTTTCTAAAAACTTCAGTGGCGTCGTTAAAAAATCCAGTCTTCAAGCCCTAAGCTCACGTGTACATTAGAAAGAACAGTCGCCTTTGAACCTCATTTACATATTCATCTCGAATTTCGCTTCTTCTCCCAACGAAGTTAACTTTCTCTAAAAGAGAAAAAAGTTTCCCATTGATATAATTTCTAAATTGACTTTATTTTTGGCCCATTATTTTAGATCCTATAAGCACCCCGGTTTCTTATTTCCTTTTTTCTTACTGCTATAATCGTTTTCTTTCAATTTCCGCGTCTACTACTGTATCATTATATTTCTCACCATTTCGTCGTCAATGACTTTTCGAACTCCCGCTGCATCTACTACTTTTGTATTAAGACTGCAATCTTATTTGAAGATTTCTGTACATTTTTGAAAAAGATTGCATTTATTCTGTAAAAATTTATCGGTTTATTGTGGTTGCTGGTACGCTTTCAACTTTTGGTTTTATTTTATTTTATAGTTTGCATGTGGAGCACAATCTTGCACACGAATGTAGCGCTTGTTCTAATAAAACAACGCCAATCTGACGCCAGAAAGTCACAAGAATATTGATTGTTGTATAATGCTTAGTTTGTCTCCGGTGACCTTTCTTCCATTGCCGATAATCTTGCTGACGTCAGAACCTCAAAAACTCGAAATTCAAAATTTCTCGTTCTAAATCTTACTGAACCTGTAGATGAATGTAACTCGACAACGAACTCGCGAGCTAGGAAGAGAGAGAGAGTGTGTAGGAAATATTCCAACATCGATTTTCTAATGTCATTTCCTGAGTTGTCCAAAATCGATCGAATTAACATAAATTTTCTGAACCCAACATCATAGAGTTGAAAATTTTTGTTATTGTAATGCACTCTAACTTCTCGTCGATAATTCTTTCTATTATACATAACCAAAAATTGCCTTATAGTATACTTCGCCAGTTTTATGACAAACATAGTTTTGCGACCAAAGTTTACAAAAATGTGGTCTGTTACAGTAATTGAACTGATTTGAGAAAAATTTTATCATTTGTGGACGAATCATTCGTTGCTTTAATAAATGTTTTTCAGTGATAGAACATGTAATATTTTACCAGAGCATGGCATTTTACACTAATCTATTCTCCCTTGTGGGAGACATTTACACTAACATTTCATAAATTTAATATAAATGGTTAGTTCGCCTATAAATAATCACAGGAATCATTTCCTCTTGTGCACTCATTAGAACACCGTCAGCTTGTAAAAGTACCCTATGAACGGATCTTATGTATTTTACAATCTACTAATTTTCGTGAAATTTAGGGTGCGGTATTTCCTGAAAAACAACTCAGATGGCGACCTTTTCTAGCTAAATACATTTTATTTTCTGCTTTCCTGGTTGATAAAACCCGGTATTGGCGAATTTACCGTTATTGATCACATTTATGCAAATTCTAGTGGAAATAATGAACTAACGATGATCACTAAAACATATGAATCCGAAGTGGATCAGTTGTTGCAGTGCAGTGGAAATTGATACAGGTTACACTAGATTCAAACTTACCGGCGTAGGCCACCCATCTGCATTTTTCGCATGCATGTTTTTGCATGGACATGCATTGTACGCGTAGAGTTAGAATTTCATTCATTTCTCAAACATAAACGCTTTTCTTTATATGATCTCCAAGCTTTCATATCTATAATTTTTCGGCTTGAACAACTCACTTATTCTTTCTGATTTTTTTCTTCATTTCTCTAAGAATTACCATCATTTTCTGATTGGGATACGGTTGTTCGTCTTCGAAAAATTTCTTATCTAACTCTTCACTCTAATGAACTTGGTAATTGTATAAACATAACGTGTATGTGTTAGGACAGCTGGAAATCTTATTTTATGCACAACAACTAACAAATGAAGAAGAAGATTAGCCTTTCGCATAATTAATGAAGCGAACAACTGCAATTAGTGGTGGTCATAATTTCGCCCAATTAATTGGCCCGGTTACGTTTCATTTATTTGTCGCTACCTCCTTAGCCTTATTTTCCCAAACGAAATCGGTCAGCGGAACGGTTTGGATCGTTCATGAGTATAATTTCGGTAAATTGTTTGTTAAGCTGACGGGACGCTACAAAAATTGACTTTTTCCGGTTTGTTAACTGATGCGGGCAGATAAACGGTGAACATCTAGTTTCTGAACTACAACCGCCAATTTTGTTGATCATGAGCAAAAATTATTGTTACAATTTTCTAAAATTATCAATTCTTCTTTGATCTAGAACAGCAGAACGATCCGAAGTCGTTTTAAAAGCATTGGAATCAAAATTTTACGAATGATCAATCATGATGATCCCTTCAACGACTGATTTGTTGATTTTTCTGTAATCTGTCACGGAATAATCCATGAAAAATCAAAAAAATTAGCGACATTGCTAATCAGTGTGTGATCTCCGAACAAATATGAAATTTTGAAATTTAATTCTAGAGTAGTTTTACCATCGAACGAATAACACTGAATCTTAGATCCACTCTGGTTACTGTCATGTAGCACCTCCATGCGAGCCTTTTGTACCACCCTATATGGATCAGTTTACGTTTGAAGTTGAGAAAAGCATTCTCACATACTGCCAAATCTTTGTGGATCATGCAAAAAAATCCTGCTATATATATTTTTTTGAAAAGGACTTACGCAGTAATCAGTAAGTTGGTTAAAAATTAGCAGTGATTCTTGACATTCTTGGCATTCGACCTAAAGTCGAATGAAAGTCATTTTCTATCATTTTATTATCCATATTGAATCTGAAAGATTTGTAAAGTCTTACAAAATTCAGTCAGGATTATCACTCAACTGCAAGCAGGACTTTTTTTCGTTCATTTTCCATTGCTTACTAAAATCCAAAAAATCAAGTTCTGGTTATTTTCCTCAAAGTCTTCTTTTTTGGGCGAAGTTTTCGACAAGATGTCAGCAAGGGATAACGATGATTTTTACTACATTTCTAGAAAATTTCTTCCTCAGTAGTTTGATACACCTTGTTTGTGAGGAAAGTTCCTGGTAAGTTCAAATTTTCCTATCAAGTCGATATCTTATTTCATACATTAATGTACTGGTTTGCAGTACAGTGAGTTCTGGGATGAATTTTTTCAGACTTTACTGTATAAAGAGTTTCTGAATGGGTATTGCAACTATCTTAGTAAGCTGCTTTCTGAATCAGGCAGAAGTCGCACTATACCATGTCAAAGGTATTTACGATAATGGCCATGAAGTAGTCTGATGTCATGAATGATCTCAAGAATGTACACTGATGCTTTCTATCACTTTGAACTTTGTTTTTTGCATTATAAATTAATAATGCTCGGTGGCAGGAATTACTTCCCGAGCCTCATACACAACTTCATTTTCAAATCCACTCATTTTCAATGCTGCTCTCGTGTTTTTTTTTCGTTCTATCATTTTTATAAAATATGAGCACATAGCCAAATCACGCAAATCAAGCTTTTTTTATGCTCTTGCGATTCTCAAGGACTGCGGCACCTAGCTTCAACGAGCTTATGTTTGAATTCCAGCATTTTTCTTTTCACAGCTTGATACGACGGAAAAACTGCGTGTGCTTTGAAAAATTTTTCTCCGTTCCTTTTTTTCGTTTTGTGGAGGAAATAAGCGCAATTATTTTTCATATTTTTGCTCACTCACTAGTATTGCAATTCGCCCTATAGTGTGAATACTTAAAGCGACTGTTTTTGCATTTTTCACGATGTCGAGCGAAAAGATGTCCTTGATCAGAAGCGTTTAAAAATGTTTCTTCTGAACTGCGAGTGCGTCATGAAGTTGTAAAAGATTTCAATGTGCAAGGTTCAGGGCAAAAACTCTGCCTCCGGCATTTTCATAGGCGTTGTTTTAGCACAATGGTGGTCTCTTCTACCACTATAAGATTTACCGATTTTTCAAATTTCTTCAATATTGTGGTAGAGGGTAAAAGCTGAGTTGGTTCATTTTTGCAGAAAACCATCCATTTTTGCATCGACATTTCGTGTCTTGCTTGAAAATTAAGCGATCAACAGAATTTTCAAAACACATTTTACCTTTTTCGATTTGTTGAATATTTTTTCCTTATTTGTTATGTTGTTATTTTCAGTGCTCACAGTCGAAACTCATAGAGCTAGAATTTTTTATCATAAAGTCAAAATTTTTATTATAATTGATACTGATCTGCTAGTGATTATTTTAACGTTTGCTTCAAATTTTGACAATTTTTCTTCGTAATAATGTATTCAAATTTACAAAATTGGCTGTAATTCTGCTCCTTAGAGTTTTTCTGGCCAATATTTCTGAAAGTGAGATTATAAGTTTTAACCCTGCCACTGTAGTTCACAATTATTTCAAAAATCAAGGAAATTTTTTTAAGCGAAAATTTTTCTTGATATTTTTTAACTTTCATATTATCTCACAAAGTAAAGTTTCAAAAGTCAGCTATCTGAATCGATGCAGTTTACGGAGTGACCTTCCTTTGCTTTCAATATTTATAAATGGTCAATGTGACCAACACCAGATTTTTTTGATTATCGTTTTTACTCGACCTAAAAAGGACTAGTTCTGCTCTATAATTGGAAATGTTTAGTAGGTATCAGCGGTGTACATTCATATTTAGCTTAGAATCTATGCCCTGACTATCAGCATTATTCTGTAGACGTTAGAAGTTCAGAATTTATATTCAGAATTTTTCGTAAGCTTTGTGACTCCAAAAAATAAAAAATAGTATTATTTGACTTACTCATGGTATTTTTTGAGTGAATTTTATCTCTTCCTTATACTAAACTTGTATTTGCAGAGATCAATTAGAGTGCCCTACAGATTCCATTCGATGCGCTGATGCACCTAATCTGCTATGTGATTGTCCGTTCTCTTGCCCTTGTTAACCTTACTTCATGACCATTCATAATAATGATGCAAATAACAATGATAATGAATGATCGGAAAGGTCTCGACAAAGCTTGTTGTTACGTTCATCGAAAGTTTTTTTGTCGCCCATTTTTGACAATTCTTTCTTGTTCTTTGAAAAATCTTAGGACTTTTTTCTTCACAATTGTTTCCGTGCAGAATGCGTTAACCGCTCATCTTAGAATAAAAGTTGTTGTTCGTTATATTTTCGTTGTTTCTGAGTTTTGGGAAAAAAAATTTCTTTCTCCGCCGCTAACATTTTTAATGAGTTTTCTTACAATGCTAATAATCGAGGATAAATTTTTTTCTGTCGAATGAAAAAGGAGAATATTCTTGTTAAGCATCAATTATTATGTTTTTGAAGATGGAGGAAAAGTCGTATCTCCCAAAAATTTTGATTTATTCCAAGCAAATGGTCTTTTTTGCAAGGGTAATGAAAGGCTAATGAGGATTCTTAAAGAAAGCAAATGCTATTTTTTTAATTGATGAGATCTGCTTTTTTCCAGCGCAGAATAAATCTTCCAGCCAGTGGAATTAGAGTATAGAATGCTTTTAAGCACAATACATGTAAAAACTACTACTCTACCAATATTGAAAAGCAAACATAAAACAAAACTTTGCATATCCCTATTCTGTGTGTACATTTCTTCCCTTGTGAGAATATGAACAAATGGCGTTGAAATATTCAAAATCTTGCTAATATTTCTTCATTAGGCACATTCTTAGTTTCCAGAAAGTGTCTCCGGCTCATGTTTCATCAGTTTGGCTGCCCTATATTTATAGCTACTTCCTCCAATGTGCTATAGAATGCGCGGAATTGTTAATGTTCATTCCGTTGAACCATGAAATAATCCGGAGTGTCATGGTAATAATATCGAAAATTTTCGATTTCGTCGGACGTCGTAATTACCGTCGCTGGTCGAAAAATTATTACTCGTTTTATTTAATATTTTGCGTTTTTTTGCATTTTGTTCAATATTCAATGCAGGGTGACTACATTCAAGGTAGAAAAATGTTGTAGAAAATATGAAATACTACCGTACGGCAATTGGGGAAGTTTTCTGGACCGTACTTCTTTTATTGAGGGAATGTTCGTTTTATGAAACTCTTCTAAATAATCGAACTCACATTCTTAGGATTTTCTGCTAAACAGCAATTTGCGTATGACCGGAAATTTGTAAAAAATTATACTGTAAAAATAAATGATTTCGGCAGTATCGTTTTAGTTTGCGAGTATTTTTAAAAAAAGGTCCATTAATCAATTTTCTAAATGAGTGGCATTGCAGTGAAAACTGTTATCAATTGTCAGCGAAACATGAAAACCGAAATTTTTTGAAACTTTTTAATTCGATTTCTTGATGCTGATTTTGTTTCACTAACGCCGAAATGAAAAAATGAAATGAAGAAATTGAATGAAAAAATGAAATGAAAAAATACTGAAATAAATTTAATTTCATCAACATTCGATTTCTGATTATTGGAGTCAAATAATTCACTTCTACATTATTATCATTGTGACCGAATTATTGGTTCCCTATCAAGATTTTCGCGCTCAATAGAATTGACTGTCTATCCCTAAAACATTAGGTTCAGAGCTGTTTCTTTTCTTGCGCTTGCGAAAAATGCAGTCATTTATAGATATAGTGCTTTTTCGGATATATTCCCCACAAAACATGAACTAGCCTATTCAGCTTGAAATTATGCCCGAATCCAATGCACCAAATGCACGACATCAGTCGTAGTATGTCTAACGTTCTTTGGCCGAATTCAGTTTTGGGAAATATGAATTCATTCTCTACGTATAGATTAGTCCTGGGCAATGCAGCCAACAGTGGAGTATCTGATCAATCGCGAATTTTTAGAGACACCATTTTTTCTGCTGAAAAAATGCTGTTGTGTAAACTGTGCTCTCTGATACAGCTTTGATGATGCAATTATACATAAAGTCCTTTTTTCTTGAAATGCTTCTAATTAATAAAAGTGGAAAGCAAAGTACTGTTTCTTATTTCTACGATTTTATACTAAACATGCATCACATATTGTGGTAATTTGTGAGCACACTCAACTGACCTTTGACAATTTTTCGGGTAAAAAATCTTGTAGTAAGAGAGCTCTATATAGATGATTTGGATGATCTACAAAATTTTCTCATTTTTTGATCCAGAAGCTTTTTAGGAAAAAACAGACTGACTATAGTCATTAATTCAGACAAAACGATACTGCAGTTGTTCATATGAAGGAATAACAGTATCGGTTGATGTATACTTAGCTGGATTTTGGCTCACAAGTTTTATTTCCGCTCGCATCGAAAACGCCTATTCTGAGCCAGAATTCTATTTAAAAAGCCCGACTGTGTAGCATCAAATTTTTCCTTTTCTAGGTTTACTTCCGATGGTACAATGTTTCAGTTGTATGTCAAAAAGTCTTCAAGACGATTTTCAATATTTGTCCCGAATTTATCTGCCTCAACAAACATTCGACGATCGATGTAACGAACCATTCATGGACAAAAATATGCCGGTGGTCAATTGCTCTAATATATGCGTCACGTTGAAAGAATCGGAGCAAACTTTTGGTAAATTCCGTTCATGTTAGCTACAGTAAGGACTGAATTGTATTCTCGGAACTAAACCACTTTGATATCAATTAACTATAACTTAATTGAAGAGACTGAACATCAGGGGCCGGTTTCGCCATAAAGACTTAGGCTCCAGAAGAGCTGTAGCTTAACTCTATATGTTATACCATTGCCATTAAGCTGCGGCTCAGCTCCAGCTTAACTCATCTGTATGTTATAACATTGTCGTTAAGGTGTAACTCAGCTGCAGCTCAACTTTCCCGATATGTTTTGTGTGTATGAGTTGATGGCAAACAGCTTAAGCTGCAGCTCAGCTGGAGCTTAAGTGTCTTTGATGAGACCCCTGATGTATTCCTCGTTGGAGCAAGAACAAAATGTCATTGAAATGAATTAAAATCAAATCCTTTCTCTGTTGTACATGTATGGCGTACTCGTGTGCCAAATTTTGTTTTGCCCACTTAAAACCATACATCAAGTTTGCTTTCCATGAATTTGGGTTTGCAGTTACATTTCAACGAGTAGTTCTGAAAATTCTCTGTTGCATGCAGTATTTTTCTCTGTTTCATTCTCGAATTCAAACACCACGCTCCGTTTTATTAACAGGGCATTAGCAGTTCTAGTTACCCACATTTCTCAACCATGACTCCATGACTTTTATTTTTAGGTATTTCTGCATACGTACATGATTGAAACTATTCCGTAGTCAGTATTTTATAGAATTGTAAATTTTCAAATTTAAAAGAATGACAAGAATCGGTAACTGTCGTAAAAATCAATGGCGCTAGGGTTAGGCTCTAGCATTTGTTACTCAGAAAATTATGATGGGTAGTGTTGGGTAGGCCAACAAGTTCTCAGTTCAATATGACACAATAGTTCAACAAAGTCGTGAACATGGAATGAATTAGCACTCTAAATTTATGATTTACGTATTTAATTTCTAGTCTCCATATTAGACGTCTAATCCGTATTTCAGTTATCCTCCTAATTTCACTCTTCCATTCCGATTACTTTTTGTTTCATCTCAATATGCAGTTTTTTTTTCATTTGAATGACTCAAGAATGACTTCTCAAGGTATTTCGCCTTGATTTCATAAGCTTCATTTCTTCTGAATTATCATATCCTCATCTCAATTTCCAAAATTAGGTTCTGGGTCCATTTTCACATCTTTCTTTTTTACGATTCATTTACGTTCAATCTCACAATTCCAGTCATCTAACATTATTCCTCTATCCTCAGAAGATCTAACGCAACGTTTGAGTCTCGAATCTCTTTGATGTGGTCCTTCCATTCGCTCTGATTTGTAGTTGCTCACAGTTTTCTGTTCAGTGGCCCATCAGTTTTTTGTTTTGTATCACGGTTCTCTATAAAGTTCAACTCTGTTCGGATTATGATTGACATACCATTCAATATCATCCAAAATCAAATTCAGGCTCATTTCTGTCTGCTCCATATTTGATTCGATTTCCAAAGTTTTATTTTTGATCACGTCATGTTTATTAGAACATCAGGCATAGATGTACGGCCTTGATATAAGGAAATTTTTTTTGATATTACAACAAAGTGCACTGTACTAAAGATGTAGGGTACCCTAAAATCAACAGGGTTTCTGTGAATTATGAAAAACATGAGCAAAAACACCCCCCTGAAATTTTAAAAACTGTTGGGCCCAGTCTAGCCATATGCTAAAAAGGTAGAGTAAAATCCACTGACCTGAAATACAGGACCCTCAAACAGGCGAAATTTCCTCCACCACTCGAGTCCCGTCACTCAGATTTTCCAAACCATGTGCCATGAGCATAAAAACTTAAAGTTTTCAAATGTTTACAGTAACATCAACATTATATTAGTGAAATTATGTGTATTCTCATTTTGATGCCGACAGAAGCATGGTTTGGAAAATCTTAAGGCAAAGGTTGACGCATTGCCCTCTGCGACGCATTGATTGGTATCGCATAACGCTGACAATTTACCGATGAAATTCGGTCCTATGCACACCTGAAAAGTATCCAGATTTTGGGCCCAACAGCCTTTGATATTCCAAAGGGATGTTTTTGCCCGTTTTTGCATGTTTTTTCTTCAAATTTGCAGAAACCCTGTTAATTTCTAAGGCACTTTCTGGGTACCCTAAATTATTGGTACAATGCATTTTGCTGTGGGATCATAATTTTCTTGGAACAATGGTACCCCCCTACGTGCTTGTATGATATCAGGTCTTGATTGCCTCATCAATTATAAAGTTAAAGTCTTTTGGTATAGTTTAGTATGATTTCATTTAGAAATTTACATTTTCAGTCGCCTCGTCAGTTTCATTTAGACATCTTCTCACAAACTCCAGGGGCCGGTTTTATCAAAGCGACTTAAGCAGCAGCTGAGCTGTAGCTTAAGTTATAACATTTGTCGTTGAAGTACAGCTCTGCTGTAGCCTAACTCATACACGGCTCAAGTCCTTTGATGAAAACGACTAAAATTCTATTCTCATTTACCACATCTACACTGACTAATATCTGCTATATGCTAAAAAGCACTAGCAAGGATTTTCTACATTTTGTGAACACGACCTAGGAGGAAACACGTTTTGTAACATTTAGAAGAGGCATAACGACAGCTATCTCGGAAACCCTTTTTTAAATAATTTTCGACCAAAAATTTTGAAAACGAAAGTTTTTGTAGATTTTTCCGATTATACACTCTTGCCGTACAAAAATTTTCATATTATAGTCTGTTTTTTATAAAATGCTTCCAAATAGAGAAGTGACACAAATCAGTACTGTCGTCTAAAACCTTAACGTAGAGATCTTACCATGAAATTTTTCACTCGAAATATTTTCAAAGGTGAGGTTAGTATGCTCACAAATTTCCAGTCCCATACGATGTACTGTTTAATAGAAAATCATGAAAATCTGAAATACTACTTACTCTCCACTTTCATTATTCAGAAGCATTTCTAAAAAAACAGACTATAGATAAACATTGTCTTGCGTTGCGGACCAGGAGGTTGACATATATTGAGCAGTAAAAAAAATCTGGGGATAAAATTCCTAACTAACTCCGTCAAGAACTATGAAAAAACCATTTTAAATTATGTATTTGGATAGATCTCAGCGAGTTCTATCGAATGATATCTAATTTACTGCTTTTGGAACGAAAAATTTCTGCTCGCCACGTGCAAGTCACTATTTGTCCATAGTCGATCAACTATCATTGGAAGGTTTGACAATTTTCGGGTGAGGTCTGAATACCTTTCGACCACCCATTCCGATCTACGATAATTTTGGCTTCACTACTTTTAGGCGTCGTTTTCGGTCATAATTATATTCGCGGGTGTATAGACAAGATTTTCGTTAACGGATTTTTGAACCGAACGGCCATAGAGACTCATAGGTTTTATTTCGACGATGTATGTAGAGCCTTGCCCTGGGAGCAATTGATGACCAGCGATTTTATTAAAAAACCGTCCAACAATAAACACAATAATTACAAATCAGGGGACGTTATTTTATGCTCCTGTTACGGTAATAAATGTAACGGAGCCAATTCGGCCCGGAAATTGGGACAATTATCGAGTTGTCGAACTTTAGTCACTGCTTCACTCGGTTTCATAATTATTTTCTATCTGATGCTTCGATTTTGATATTTCATTGTTTCAGTTATGAAATAAATATGTGATAATCTTTATTTGACTTTGTAATGGACTAAGAGTGGTATATTGTCCATTAATTTTCAAATGAGTCTCGGAAAACAAAATAATTCGTACAAATCGATGAGCATAGAATTAACTTGCACCGTAGGCGGAAATATTTTTTCTTTGCGTTCATCTGACTGCTACTGTCAACTCGAGAAAAAAGTGTCCGTATACGCTGGTTGTTTATATTTACATGAAAAACTTTCTGCTCGCCGAGTCTTATTAGGAAAAAATAGACTAGTCGTTTTGATGAAAAATGCCGAACTTTTGATATCAGACATGCACCGCAAGAATTTCCCAGGAGGAGAGTCCTTGGACTTTTCGTCTAGGGGGGTGCGAAGGGTGAGCAAAATATAATAAAAGCTCCGCAAGCATGTTTTTCGTACAAAATATGCTGAAATATCATTTTAAAAAACTCTCTTCAAAAAAATTCAGAGAGAAGATTTTTTTCGGGCCAGGGAGGACGTCCAGGGTTTCATGTAGGAGGCTTTACCTCCCCTGACCCCCCTATGTGCACGTATGCTTGAAATAGAGAAGAGTATTTCAATCTTCAAAAAGGAAAATCATCGTCAAATGTGATTTATTTAAATGTTTCCAAATGGATCACTTGTTAGGTGTCGCGACTTTCTGCAGTTCAAAAGTATGTTAGAACTTTGAATAGATTTCGCAGAAACCGATATAATTTACTGTCATATAGGGTCTTTGGAGAAAAAAATCTGGAAAAATGGGGAAAGAAATTTTGGGGATCAGTGTTTTTTTGTGCCAAAACATGGTTCTTGGCACACAAAAAATTTGGAATGGCACAAAAAATTTTGGCTAAATTTTATAAGTCAGTTCCCGGCCTTCAGCCTAATTATTGCATATGAGTTGTAATGTTTGTTAATTTTGAGCATGGAGTGACTAGTGAGTAATTTTTTTTTTAATTTTCCTTGGGCTTAGGCTTAGAGTACAGCAGCTGCGCCCGAAGAGCGCAGCGCCGTCGAGGCTCTTCCAAATGAATTTGTTAGTTGAAATAGTATCAAGGGTCTTTAAGGAATATAGTGTTTATACTTTCTGGTGAAGTGTAGTCGTAAACGCATTAAGTAGTCCATAGGAGGCCGGTTGGACCAGGTTCGATTCTTGAAGTAGGTAGGATTTTTCTGTAGTGACAAGGAATATGTGAGATGTGTCATACCTGTAAGATCTCCGACCAGTTGGGGGGGGGGGGGGCTAAATCCGAAATTTGGGGGGAGAAGGTCGAAAAAGTCGAAATTTTTCTAAAAAAGGCCAAAAAACATTACACTTTTTTGCTAATTTTTTGATTTTTTTCAAACTGGGGGGGTGTCCCCCAACACCCCCAAGTACAGGTATGATGTGTGCAGATTTTAGGCAAATGAGTTTCTGAATGCCATGAGCGCCTGGATTTTCGAACTGATCTGGATAGCTGGCATCTTAAGAAGAAGAAAGAAATTTATTAAATGCGAATAAATACAAGAGTAAATGCGACTAATACAGAAAAGCTCATGGACGTGACAAAAGCACGTGCGAATTGAGCTTTAAAAAACGACTCGATTTAGACCGAAAACAGGGCATATTGTTCAAATGAATGATATCATTGGGTAGGGAATTCCAAACATCAATATTTCGCGAGCAAAAATCATGTTTTAAAGCGTTAGAGTTATATTTCGATTTGTACAATTTCAATAAGTTAGACGCGCGATTGAATGGACTCAAAGTGAAAAATAAGTCGGGTGGAATAACTTTAAATTTCAAAATTAAGAACATGTAAGATAGGTCAATACGCGTACGTCTAAATGCAAGGTCATCAAGGCCAGATTTGTTGAGGCGCTCCTTATAGCTTAAATCTTTATATCCAAAAAGTCTTTTTGTAAACCTTCGTTGAACTTTTTCTACCAATTTAGTATCCCCAACCAGACAAATATTCCAGAGTGGTGAACCATATTCCAGGATAGGGAGAACATAGGATTTAAAAGCCCTGATTTTTAATTCATTGAAGTTAGAGTGAAAACATTTTAAAATCAAATTTGCCACCCTAGATGCTTTTTTAACCACATAATTACAATGGGCAGTTGCTGACAATTTTTCATTGAATATAACACCAAGATCCTTCATCTCTGAAACAGTAGGAATAAGAAAATCGTTTATATAATATTTTATATAATAAAGGAGTCCGAAAATGCCAGTTTGGCTTATAATTGGGAAGGGAACCGACTTGTAAAAAAATTCCAAAATTTTGAGCGTTTGTGTCAATTGGCACTAAATTTTTGGCTGGTCAAACATTAAATTTCCTTGATTTTTAGACGTTTTAGGGGCTGAAAATGAAAAAAACTTTCGGTGCTTCGCGCCCAGTCAATGAATATAATATTTCCTATCTGTATATTTGACCCGAACGCGAACGATTTCTTTTCGAACAGTGTATTAGTATAGCAAGCTTTATAGACTGTCAATGACCGACGATTGAAAAGAAATTCTGAATATTCTCTGTTAATTCAGTCAGATTCGGATTCAAAACTAAAATTCTTACTTTTCGTGTTTGATTGATTCAAATAAAAAAATCGGTATCGTGTATAATGGTGCAATGTTTCGACCGAAAATTTACACAGTTTTCGTCTTTACATTGTTTTTAAATACATAATATGTAAGTAGATAATTCATATTCGTAGTCGAAAATTGAATCAATTGAAGTTCCTAAACAATTCTAGAATCTAGAGTATTTAAATTTTGTCAGCATTCCATTTCCTTTAGAGTCATCGTGAACTATTTTCTTGCACAATTTTTTCTTATCTCACCGACATGATTCAGCTGAAAAATAAGTTGGGCACGATTTTTTCCAAAAATTAAGGCGTTAAGTAAACGTTAGCTTTTTATTAAACTTTTGGCTTGAAACTTTTCCGCAGTTTTCATGTTTCTAGTAGAAAATTTTTTTTGTGCCATTGGCACAAACTTTTTTGACCTCTTGTGCCATAACGTAAATTTAATTCCAAAGCTTCATGGAAGTATTTCTGGAAAATTTCTACGCTTCTGACTCATTGCTTTTCGGCCAAATTTATGAAAGGTTTCGAACAAATTAATGGCTTTAAAATTTTTCGAATGATAAATTTCTAGAAATTACGATTTATGAGCACAAAATTTAAATCTAATTTTTGAGATGTATGTTCAGAATGATTATCAAAACGCTTTAAAAAGCTGAAAAACACTTGACGCGTTTATGAGCATTTTCAAGCGAAAAAAACGAGGATTTTTAGACGAAAACTTGTCGTCAAAAAATTTTCCATATGTGGAAAAAAATTTGACCTCTTCCCACATTTGTGGAAAAAAGTTCGTGGGTAAAAAACAGTCGATATAATAATTACTATTTTCTATCAGGCGCGGCCGTTAGCATATCTACGTCCACTAACTCATAAAGGTCGAACACTTTCTATTAATCGAGTTAGCTCGTCTCATTTTTTAGTCGTTAACAGTCAGTATTTCGCCGAAAATGGCGATTTTTCATCAATTTGCTTAATTTTTTCACTCGATGCTTGGAATTTTTCGAACGTTTGCAACCTGAACTTTTGCGTTTATTGAAGATGTAAATTCAAAATATCATTCTATTATGTGACTTTAGAACCTCTGTTCACGAATATCTGTTGGAGAGATTTATTTTTTAGCGCTTTAGAATGTAAAAACTCGAAAATTTTTCCGACGCTTGGCGCCGGAATGAGGAACAAATTACGCTTCATCATTTTGGTTTTAATTTATTTCTCGACATTGTGAAGGTTCATTTTCCTTCGTTTTAGAGCATGAAAATTCAAAAAAATTTTCGGGCGCTCCGCGCCGAATCAAGAACTAAATAAAATTAGATAATTGTAATCGGAACCATTATAATGCTAATAACCGATAAATCTGTGAGAACTCTATCGTTAAAATGCTTTATCTGCTCCTGTAGAATACAATATATTCTTCATTAGCTCATTTTGACTAACATAACCATAATTTTCTCAATTTTTCCCTCATTTTTGCAGGTTTCTGACTCCAAATATAACGGAATGCTTGGGTATGCTCCTAAAGTGAGCACCCGTAGCCACATTATAAGTGTTTTTTCAAATGTGGAAAATTTTTGGAAAATGAGGAAAAAAATTTTGGGTCCGGTTCTCATGTGGAAAAAATCTTCGAGGAAAAAAACGGTGTGTAGAGTGCGATGCGCTATTTTTTCCCCTGATCATGCTTTTTGGGAAAACTGAAAAGGAGAAAAAATTGAGGACTCTTTCGCTATTTGGGGAAAAAATTTCAGGGTTTGGCAATAGAAAAGATGCATTTTGATGCATTTAAGAAGGTCCAAATCTCAAAATTTTCTGACGCTTCGCCGCACCTGTTATGTTCATTCCATAGCATACCTGTAATTGGGGGGTTGGGGAGAACATACATGCGCATAGGGGGGGAAGGGGGTAAACTGCCGTGCATGTCTGGGGGGACTCCCCCCCTCAACTTGGCCAACCATTATACCCAACCCCCAGACTTGAAAAAATTAGAAAGAATTGGCAAAAAAGTCCCTTTTTGGGAAAGTTTCGGCTTTTTTCGACCCTCTCCACCAAAATTTTGGGTTTACTCCCCCCCAACTGGTCGGACATCTTACAGGTATGTTCTATAGCACAGGCGCCGCTTTTATTATGTTTATCTTCACTTACCATTTAGTCTTTAATAGTTTCCATAATTTTAAACGTGTTATCGTATGTTTTTATTGGTAATTTTCAATATTTCATGAAAATCCGCATTTTTCGTTAACACATTTTTTTGAGAAAAATCGACACAACTTTCTTCTTTTTGAAGCGATTATTCGTTTCTTAACGTAAATTAAATTCAAACGCTTCGTTAATGTAATATTCGGATATTCTTTTCTTATTCTTAGCATTTTATCCAAATTTGTCGAAGTTTACGAATGGACACTGGCGTACCCGTATCCAGGATTTTCAGAAAGGGGGGGGTCCTAAAAAAACCATTTTCACGAATTTAAGCTCTCATATATCGAATGTTGATGGTTAAAAAAACTTTTGATGCTTTTTATATGAGGCTTTTGGACCTCTATTTATTGATAGTTGAAAGAAGTTACAGGCATACGCACAAATTCAGAAAAATATTTTTGAGTGAGTTAGAAAAAAAACCCACATTTTTTGGAAATGAACCAAAAAAAACCAGCGGACCAAAAAAAAACCGGCCGTTTTTTGGCGTAATTTTGCATTTAACGACGTTTTTTATGCTTCTTAGAAGTAAGGATGACTGCAAAATACTATTTTCATCATATATAAAAACAAAACCGAATTTTTCAAAATTTTATGTCAATCATTCAAAATCATTTTTTTCGGCACGTTATAAATTTGCAGAAAATGTAGCCCAGGCGCGGCTAATTTCTTCGAACGTAATATTTTTCAACAAATATCCATCATTTTTTATGGGCTCGTACTCTATGGGACCAAGGAACACATTTCTGGCCGGCACTGTTTCAACTACTATGTTTGGCTTCATGTAGTACCGTCCGTCGCCTTTGAAGTCCAAAAATTTGAAAGCCACTTCAGTGACGTCACTACCCGCTTATTCACAAAACGTCAAGTGCAAGCAGCCAATGTAGAATTTTTTAGGCTTGTCGAAGTGCACGGCAAAAAGCTTTCCTTAAAAGCATGACTCAATGTGTAATGATATCCATAAAAACATTTCCTTCTTAATACCTTTATATTCGAGTCGCAATTCGGCTTGTTCAAAATTTTTCTGATGGTGTCAGTTTTCAACACTTCTTCGTCGTTGTCAAGGTCCCTAGGTTGATCTTGATCAGATTCGCTCAGCTCGTCGCTATTCAACACCGAACCATCATCATCACTTTCCTCGTTGCTCGAGCTGACTGTTGTCGTGCGACGTTTCGGCTTCTTTGGCGTTTCGTCAGTCGCTCTGGCTTGAAGTTGGTCATCGATCTCCTCTTGCATGATGACAGCTGCGTTCATGTTGACCCGTTTCACATGTTTGTTGACCGACGTTGGCGTAGTTTGATTCATACGCTTAGCTACGATGTCCAAAAACGTTGTTGATTTTTGACCACTAGTTGTTGAGCTTGCAGGCATGTCACTTAATCTGTTGTCATCATCTTCACCGATCCACACCCATCATCCTTTCACTGGATTCCGGTCATTGTCCAACGGTGGCGGCAGATTCCACCGATCTTCATTGCGGTTCTTAAAACATACAAAAAAGGGGAAATATATAGTTGAAACATTTGAAAAGTGCAATAATTTTTGTGTTCTAACCGGCTGATCAATGTTATCTGGTGCAGCTTCTTCTTGATCTTTATCCTGATCATTGGACAGCATTTCGTCTGGCCGGCCCATCTCAATCCAACGGTTGTACTTTTCAACGAGAATCGGATCAAAACAAGAACGATCGTATCTTTCAGGGTTGAAAGGATAGATACCAACGGCTTCAAAACCAGCTTTCACATTTTTCGACGACATGCCTAATTATATAAATACGTAACTGTGTTTGGCACATTATTATTCTCTGTTAGAATTTTCACTATCCCCACCTTTGAACCAGATTTGTGAAACGTTATTCACAAACTGTTTTTTGGTCATAGCCTTTAGGGGTATACCCATGGACGCAATCCAGTTGTTCATTCTGTCCGCCCAATATGTTTTCATAGGTCCGAACACAGAAATATCTAGCCGTTGTAATTTCGATGTTGTGTGGGATGGTAGTTTCATAATCACCTGAATATCAAGATATGTATAATCATTTTTCATTGATTTTTATTGCATTATATATATATACAATGTTTTCTTTCATTGCAATACGGCGAGTTTCCAAACTTAAATTCGATATATGGCCGTCCAGGATCATCAAAATTGGTCGCGTTTCTTTTGTTTTTATCGCAAACGACTTGAACCAGTCCTCGAACACTTGCGTGGTCATCTAGCCGTTTTTACTTAGTGCGTACCAGGTGCCAGGCAACGTAAATTCGTCATCGCCGGCCCATTCTGGTGGTATGGAATTCAACACGTTTGCCTTTGAGCCATAAACAATGAGAGGCGGTAGGGCTTCCCCTGATAAAATATATTCGATATTATATATTATTATATATGCATATTTACAAAAATAGTTACATACCTGCTGCGTTGCATGCCGCCAGCACAGTAATATTTTCTCGCCCAGTACCAGCGACAATTTTTACGACCTTTTGACCTTTCAGCGAGACAGTCGACGTGTTGTTTGGATCCAAGGGGAACCCTGACTCGTCAAGGTTCCATATACACTTGGGCCGATTCTCTAGACCCAACTTCTTTATTTGTTCACCGAGCAAATCGTAGAAATTATTGATCAAGAATGGATTTCGAATGCTTTGAAACCGGCCTAAATGCATGCCTTTCATTCGTTTCTTCGATAGACTGTTCAAATTTCAATTTTATATAAAATTATGACACAAAAATTTAACATTACCGATTCCGTTTCATGAAGTTTCAAAACCATTTTCTAGTTGGCCACACAGAATCTTTTGCAACTCATTTCGTCGGCGACTTTTTTGAATTGTGCAAGGGGTTTCGGATTTTGTTGATTTCGCAAAATTCTCATACAATGCTGAAAACCTGCTTCGGGCTGGGCGCGAAACCGGCACTGGCCATTTCTTTGATCAACTGAACCAACTGGGCTTCTTGTTCATTTGACAGCACTCTACGCCGACCTGTTAGAATGAAGATAAATTTAGTGATAGATGGGATATATACTTTTTTACTAAGAACATCGAACTGAATTTCACCTTGGATAGTTTTCAGTGCCGCAGTGCCTTCAAGTTCTGCTATTTTGTCACGCAATTTCGTGCGGCTAAACTTTTGATTTTCGATCGCCTTATGCTCCGAACATTCTTTACTCAAAACGTGCCGCGCTGCATTTTCTAGATCTTCTTCGGTGTACAGTTTAGTCTTCTTGATGTATTTAGAATTAGACATATCAACGTTTTAATATTATTTAAAATCTGAGAAAGCAAATATAAAGGTATAAAATCGATAATATCATAATAATAAACGTGAACGACACATATTACGCGAATATCGGACGTGGTTTTTTTTGTCACATGGGTTTTTTTGGTTCCACAAAATTAATCATCGTATTTTTTTACGAGAAAGCAACGATATTGCTTACAGACTGTAGATATGTGCGTTTTAGACCTTTACAATTCAACTAGTAAAACAAACAAGCAAAATGTAGGTGGTTTTTTTTGGTCCACCTGGTTTTTTTAGGTCCACTTTAGAATACTACAGTAACCCGAGAAGTAACGTTATGATGGCACAAAATGTCATAAAATGTACTTCTATATTGAGCCTAACATAACGAAACAGCACGGTATAGTGATAGCAGGGGGATTAGCCAGCGCTGGCCGTTAAATATACGCGTAAAACTAGTCGAAATTTGCCCTTTTTCGCATGTTTTCCAACCATATGCCCAAAAATAACCCGATGAATTCTGAAACGTAAAAAGATGTATATATGCAGTTTTTAGCGCTGTAATGAATAAAAAAAAGTTTGGTTGATCGATCTTTCATATTTAACGAGATATTAGCTGGTATTTTTTTTGGTTCCATTTCCACTGGTTTTTTTTTTGGGACTCATGACTTACTGAATAAAAAGAAAATCATTTTGAAGTAAAGACGAGTTATTTTCAGTTGGTTTATGTGTGCTTGGATTAGGGGCTGAATTCTATGTTTGACGAAAGGTATGTAAATATCATAATTTAATTTGGGAATTGTGATGTGTATGTACAATGATATTGCTGAAAATTTTATTCTAAAAAGAATTTAGGAGGGGGAGAATTCCCCCCTCCCTCTCTAAATACGGGCCTGGACACTGGTTTTGAAATTATTCAAATAAGGAATTTCTGGAATTTACGATTTTGGACAGAATATTCGAGTCTAATCTTCGAAATAAATGTTCAGAAAATTGATTTTCCAGCTGTGCAGAATGTCAATACTAGGGATGTCGCACCACGCAGGTGCCACGTTATCTAGCACCGACGGGAGCATATACCTTTAACCAGGGTTTTTTGCACAGGCCAGGTTGCAACGTGGAACTTGGGAAAAAATTTCGGTTGCACAGATAGATTTTAGGTTGCTCACTCTGGAATCAATAAGTTAGCTCAATTTAATCGTAAAAACCACCACAAGCTAGTTCTCCTCTATTTCATTCAAAACGCTTTTGGGCTTTTAAAACCCAATTTTCTGAGTTTTGAAGAGAAATTAAAAGGGTTGGTAAGAGAATACCTGAAATTTTTCGGGGATTTTGATATTATAGATTGTTGGAAAATGATTCTTCTCATTTTTAATTTCCAAGACAGAAGGTTTAATTTTTC
The DNA here is from genome assembly GCA_963922205.1 of Romanomermis culicivorax. Taxonomy (NCBI): domain Eukaryota; kingdom Metazoa; phylum Nematoda; class Enoplea; order Mermithida; family Mermithidae; genus Romanomermis; species Romanomermis culicivorax. The sequence continues at coordinate 197,312 of CAWUHX010000163.1, read as the reverse complement.
AGTGAATTCAATGAATCTTCAGTCGGGCAGACTACAATTCAAAAACTAGAGGAAAACAACCAATAATTTCGATTCTTCAACCAGCAAGAATTTCTACTTCGACTCAAAATGTTCTAACCACACAAATGTCAAAATATTTTTAAAGATTGCAAAAATATCCTGAGAAAATAACCGATAAAAATCTTGCTTTTCGTTAAACTCGCTAAAAAAACATAGGATCAAACATTTATCGATAATATATGTTGATAATTAAAAGCTATAAGCATTAGCTATAATGACATTTTCTAACTGCGCTCTGGAATAATATTGAAAAATTAAATTATTAAATAATTAAAATCTGGCGCAAAGCGCCGGAAAATTTTCACTATTTTTCATTGTATGACGCATAAAAATGCATCTCCGGACAGGAAACCCTTTAACCTAATCAAAAGGGCAATCAGGCTTCAGACCGCACTGTGCAACTTGACAACAGCCCGAAATTTGGTTGCTGTGTGCAAAAAACCTTGCCCGTAATTGGGGGGGGGTTGGGGGCAGGGTTTTATTTTTCATTTTTTCTCCACAGGCCAATTGGTTCCTGGGATCAAAATTTTACAGGCCAATTCAAATTTTAACGAGCCCAAACTAAAATGTTTGTAAGCAAATGTGGTCGTAAAAAACAGTTTTTTTCAACAAATTTATTCAAAAACTCGCTTCAAAATCAGACTAGAAGCCCATATAACAGATCAAGTATTCTGAATACATTTTCGATCACACACATAATAAGGCTTACATATTAGATCAGTCATTATTCAATCGACATGTATTACAATTTCAGTTAAAATACGCAATGTTATAGTGATGCACTAGATGTTCCTTTGTCTATTCTTCATCTACAGATAACAACATATGCAACTTCTTTGCTGTCTTGATGGCAACTCAGCTTTTACGACAAATAAAACATTAAGCATTAGCATGATTCCAACAGGAACAGACGAGACCGATTTTGCAACAACTGATATTCAAGCTATTTCAAATTCCTGGCACTTCTTTAGTGCCTGCAGAATAATTTTTTTACATAGGTTATGCGACATCACCTTAGTGATTCGACCGAATGCAATAGTTTATAGAGATGTATCGGGTACCCGGACCCGAAATGAGACCCGAAATTACCCGACCATTTTATCGTATGGATGTATCGATTCGATAAAATATAAATGCTATGATAATATGGTATCGGGTACCCGGACCCGATATTCTTAAAATTTTGGACCCGGACCCGATGAAATTGTCACAATTCTGATTCGAGTTTGATGTATAAAATAGTCATTCACCTGAAAGCAAATACCTGTTAAGGAATGTGATGACACGTCAGTTAACTAGTGAAATATGAAAATTAACAAATCAACACTTAATTGTTTAGATCATCTTGAGACTGACTTAGATTTAGAATCTACGGCACCCAAGTTATATTTCGTAAATACTTTTTCCGCGATTTTCCTCGTAGTCATCGTCTTTTCAATCTTGATTTTTATTTATAATATCCAAAAATTTCAAGAATAAAAAATTAAATTATAGAGATGCTTACTCACTAATATTTCACGAGAGATTAGTGACTCGAATCAGTTTATTGTGTCTCAACCAAACCATACGATTTCAATATGATGTTGTTTCTCTCACATCCATTTTAAGATGCAGTTGTGAGAAGTTCGAATAGGAATATGATACGTTGAAAATGAGTCATACCCGAAAATATAGTATATTGTGTGGTTTAACGTACTGCGTTTGAAATTTTTTTCTAATGTTGTACTTTTCACATTGTACACTTTTTAAAGTGTCCAAAAGTAGGCGGAAAAAAGCCGAAAAATTCATTTGGACGATCTTTCCGGACACCTTCCCGTAGGATGCTGCAGAATGTTTTCATCTTTTTTGTAGGGACTAATGTCCGACATATTATGTATGTTAAAATTTCAATACGATTTGTGCGCCGTTTTTTGAGTTGTTGGGATTGACACACATTGCTCTGCCATTCAAATATATTTCTGAATCAAAATGAATTCCCGATGAATAGTGTTCTGAGAAAACAGGACTTGCCATCACCTACATAATGAATAAGAAAAAATGAGGCTTCAAAGATAGATAAATTTCGATTCATCTAGCTATGGTATTTGCTGCTTCAAAGAAAAGTCAAAAAATTAAAATTTTTTTATTAAATTTGAGAAATTGAGCTATTTTGACGTTTCTTCACAGGAAAACGCAAGAGTTATCCCAATGAACGTTTTTAATTTTTCCTGCATCTCGTTGATGGTATATTTAATGGCAGCAAACAGCATTTTTGTATTAATTTTTTTAGATGTGCAGACATCTACAGCTCCCAAAAGGGTACACAAACCTGATTTAAATTTTAACACAATGTCTCGGGCACTAGTGGCCCCAGAAATCATACCTGTAGTTGGGGGGGGGGTTGGGGGGGGGGACCCCCCCCCAACTCGGCCAACCCTATACCCAAAATCATTTCCCCCCCAACCCCCCCCCCCAGTTGGGAAAAAATTAAAAAAATTTGCCAAAAAGTGTATGTTTTTTGGCCTTTTTTGGGAAAAATTTCGATTTTTTCCTACCCCCCCCCCCCCCAAATTTCGGATTTACCCCCCCCCCCAACTGGTCGGAGGTCTTACAGGTATGCCAGAAATAGAGGAAAATTCCATGGCATCGTATACGAGGGTGTCAAAAAAAGTTTCAAATGACTCGTTCAGGTTATTTCGACTTCATTTTTGACACCCAAGAGAGTAAGATGCAGACTACCCCATGGAGAGGGGTATGAAGGGGGTGTTACCCCTGCCTAAAGTTCTAAAAATTGATCACTAGTTGCCTAATTTTGAGACAAATTGACGTGTTTAGTAAACATTTATAGCTACACTACCCCTGCAAAGTTTCAACTTTACCCCTACCTGAAAAATCTGACCTTGGGGACCTCTGGTAAGATGTCAGAAAATTTCTTTCATACCTATTGAATATAATGAGCGTTTGAAGATTTATATTTCTAAACAGGCATGGGGACTGAAGAATGCCAAAAAATGTAAGACTTTCAAGTTTTGGAGTGCTGTAGGTATGCGAATTTTGACTTTTCTGCCGAATATACGCTGTCACAATATTCAGCATATAAAACCACTCAATATATCTCAATTTCAGATATTATTAATTCCCAACTTATCATAGGTTAATGGAACAGTAAGTCAAATCTTTCAGAAATTGTTTTTGAATAATGTCACACAGAATACAATGTGAAAAATATAACGGACCCAGACCCGAAATTACCCGACTATTTTGCTTCACCCGGACCGATATTCTCAAAATTTTGGACCCGGAACCGAACCCGGACCCGATATTCTTAAAATTTTGGACCCGGACCCGATATTCCTAAAACATTGGACCCGGACCCGATTTTCGTAAAATTTTGGACCCGATACATCTCGAATAGTTTATGTTTTGGATAGTTTGAACTCTAAAAATCAAAATCAAATCAAGGTTTTAGGTTTAAGATTCAAGCTATCATTGTTGTGTAAATGAACATTCCGTGCAACACATCTGATATACACAACTACAGCATCACAGAATAATATTTAAAATCATTAGGTATGTACAGATGATATAATTCCGCAAAGCGGTGATATTTGTTGAAATCAAAGCTGAAAACATATCTAAAATATGCTAAAATTCATAAATTTTTACAAGCCACTTTGGCTTGTGCCGCTAAATTTTTAGGAGCCAATTAGAATTTTTAGGAGCCATGACCCCCAATTGGCCAAAAAATAAAACTCTGGTTGGGGGGTCCTCCCAACTCAGTCGAACGCTATACCCAAATGTCAGAATGCCCCCCCCCCCAATTTAGTCAACCCTATACCCAACCTCCACAGCCCCAAACTCGGAGAAATGTGGAAAATTTGGGAAAAAAAGTACGTTTTCTTGGCCTTTTTTGGAAAAATTTTCGAAATTTTTTCGACTTTTTCGCGATTTTTTCGACTTTCCTCTCAAAAAAGTGTTTTGTCATCTGAAAAACAAGTTGTAAAATGCAAACCAAGAAATTAAATTATCCCTCATTTATTACCCAAATATTTTTGTAATTCAAGTTTTGTGTTTATTTTGCTCAATGTTTTTTCATCAGATTCATGGCAAATTTCCTGAGAAATGAGGAAATTCATAAAGGTATAAAAATAAGAAATTAACATTTTTGTAGTTTACCTCTAACATTTTATCAAAATCCGAAGATTTGTCTATTTTTTTCATTTTGTCCGCCGTTCATTGATTATTTCCTGATTTTCATCTTCTGTGTCCGCCGACATGGCCAACATGCAGTCATAACTAAACACTTTATTTGATTTTTCTGGTCATCATTGTAGAAACAGATTTTGTATCAAGAGTTGAGCAAAGTTGACATGCAGCAAAAATCGTTATCCACCAGCTGATCCGTTCTTGAAGCTAATTCCCTGATGATATAAACAACAGTGAGTAAATTTGCATGCTCAAGAAAATCCTTGATAAAAGTAAAATATGATTTTACCTTGTAACATTTGTCACTTCGATGTAATCAAGATGCTATAACTTATCGATATTTCTAAATGATGTTTCAGAGTTTCGACAAATAGAATCATTTGAGCAACACAAACAGATTTCAGTCATAACTTTCTGATTGCAGATTCAACGGGTTCTAAGATTTCAACGAGGTTTGCAGCCATACATGTAACTGGGCCCCGAGGTCTGGGGGGGGAGGTAGGGCGACCTTTTTTGAGCCGGGGTCAGTAATTCCCAAAATTTTGGGGGGACGGGTCTCTCAAGGGAAAAAATCGATTTTTTCAGGAAAAAAGTTCGAAAATAGTTCAAAAAATAGTAATTTCTTTCTAGAAATATCGAAAAATGTATTTATGGCGCGAAGCGTCCAGAAAATTCACATTTTTGAATAATTTTTGAGCTGCTGCTAAAAATTTACCTAAAAAATAGCATCGTAGTAGTTGAAAAACATAAATTGAGATACCAGATTTCAATACAATTTTGATGCATTCTTAAGAGATAAATTAAATTACTGATAACACTATCAGATTTGCCCAAACCGCCATTGCTAATATGTTTGAAACCATAAGGGCCGAGCAAGATACGAGGTGAGATAAGTCAAAAATTCAAAATTCAGCCACCATATTTGTTTTGCTATCTCGTTAAATTATTTGTGCTTTTTCAAAGATGTTGTTCTCTTGCAGCATTTTGGACAATTTCTGGCCAATGTGAAACAGAACACAAAAAATGAGTGACATTCATTACCTGGAAAATATGAACAGCACAATATAAATTCTTTTCGTTTGAAGTCTTCAGTTATGTAATATAACGTAAGGCTAAATACTTAAAGCTCAGGAAGACCGAATATCAGACGTTAATGCTAAATATTTCTGTTCTTCCAGAAAAGAAGCAATTTTTGTGTGCATTATCCGTATAGGAATGAATACAGTTTCCGAAAAATGGTGAGAGCTAAGACATTTAAATTTTAGTGCAACGTGCTTCGTAAGCTCCAAAAAATCTTCGCCTTCTACGACCAAAATCAGTTGTTGATCTAAGCAACTAAACCAATCAATTTTTCGGATTTAAGCGTGGGCACGTTCATGATCGATTTTCCAAGTTTTTATGAAACTAACTTCTAGAGTCGTTTGATTGGCATTATTTGTATTATTTTTCACTGCTTTAATTTCGTTTTTCTTTTTTTCTGCCGATCTCTGCTCGTCTAAATACTTCCTGTTAATCGGTCGATGATTCGCCAAATGCTCCTTCAAGCCACTGTGCCTAAACCCATGTTTATCCTGACCACCACGGCTTATTTCTTTAGCACATTAGTTACATATTGCTTTCCTTTCGTTAGTCGTCAAACCACTAAAGTTCCATATAACAGCCGAATAATTAGAAGTCACTATTCTTCAAAATTTATGTATGTATAATTTGACTCAATTAACGAATGGCATCTGCAAAAACATAAAAATATTGTATATACAATCCAGAACTCATGTATAAGTAGATTACATTAATAGCAAATATATAAAGACAGAAAATTCATAATAAATATGTAAACAAACATGTGTGATTGGCACCGTCGCAGGTGCTTAAGCACTGGTATCGGCAAAAAAAGATGGAACCGGAACATCCCTAGTCAATATCCAAAAAAATTATGTGGCGCAGCCCCCACTCGTCATCATATAGGCCTTAAAGATCAATTTCTCATGCAATTCAAAGTTATTATTCTTTTGAATAGTTTGCTGAACAATTTGTTCCACAATGCTTGTAAATTAGACTCTAAACTCGAAAACTGTCAGAATGTTCGGAAAAGCTCAAAAACACTTAAATATGGGAGTAGTAGGATATGGCACTTTTTTCGCCAGATCTGGAAATGCTTAAAAAATTTGAGCTCTTTGGCCTAATGGCGGAAAAAATTCAGGGATGTTAAGTCGAAAAGGTGCATTCTGGTGCATTTTAGAAGGGCAGTACGTGGTGCTGAATTAAGCATGTTAATTTGTTTATTCAGCGCCGGGCGCTGAATAGCATTTTATCATTACGTTTGTTATTCAGCGCCCAGTTCTACTGGTGCTATGCGAAAAGTTAGCTTCCGTAAAGTTGATGGTTAATCAAAATAACACTTCCATCTTCATATAGAGCCGTTAATAGAAGCACATTGGATTCGGATGTGCCTTTTAATCTTTTATTAGAATTAAAACTGGTCTCGTGATCAGATCAGGCAGTGAATTCAATGTCGATTTTTTACAGTTAAAAACATATCAGGAGTGTTTTTCTTCAAGAGCTCTTTGAATAAGGAAGAATGAGAAATAGGGATTGCTCTCATTGCCATGTTTTGAACGCCAAACTTATGCTACGTCTACGCTTCAAGATAGCGAGCCTTCCACTGCGAGTTCGACTATAACCTACAAACTCTTTCCACTCCTAGTAGGTCTACGGGCCGTTGCTTTGTTTTTTCTACCTAAACTCTCGGAAATTAGGGTTTCAGTAATTTAAACTTTGAATGTTGCTCATGTATTTCAATGTGCTTAGGAATAAAGAGGAACTGGCTTGTTCAAAACAAAATTTCTCATCAAGCATGCGTTTTTGACCATTCAGTGTTCAACAACACTAGAAAGCATGAAAGGTATAGTCGTTAAACAGATGCAAAACCACTTACATTCTAAGTGGCGACCTCTCTATCCATAAAATTCTGCTTGCAGGCATCGACGACCCAGAAGCTCTTGTGTTCGTTTGCACTATATGAAAGTCAGAAGATCAGAAGATCACGAATCGTTAATAACAGTGTTTTTTTTTGTACATGACCCATTTGCACATGTACAAACGAGTAGGCAATTTTCATTTGTACGTATTTGTACAATGAAAATATTACTTTTTTAAGCGATTATGTTTGGGTACTTATTGGCACCGTTTTTTTCCTCGAAGATTTTTTCCACATGAGAACCCGACCCAAAATTTTTTTCCTCATTTTCCAAAAATTTTCCACATTTTTAAAAACGCTCATAATGTGGCTGCGGATGCGTTTTTATGCATTTTAGGAGTATACCCAAGCATTTTATTGTATTTGTAGTCAGAAACCTGCAAAAATGAGGAAAAAAATTGAGAAAATTCTGGTTATGTTAGTCAAAATGAGCTCATGAAGAATATATCGGTCTTCTATAGGAGCGGATAAAGCAAGTTAACGATAGAGTTCTCATGAATTTATCTGCTATCAACATTTCTGTGATTCCGATTAGAATCATCTAATTTTATTTAGTTCTTGGTCCGGCGCAGAGCGCCGGAAAAATTTTTCGATTTTCACTTTCTAAAACGCTGGAAAATGAACTTTCATAACGTTGGGAAATAAATAAAAATCAGACTGATGAAGTGTAATTTGCTTCCCATTCCGGCGCGAAGCGCCGGAAAAATTTTTGGGTTTTTGTATTCTAAAACGCTGAAAAATAAATCTCTCCAACAGATAATTCGTGAACAAATGTTTTAAAATCGCGTTCTAGAGTAATGTCTTCAATTTCCACCTTCAATAAACGCAAAAGTTCAGATTGCAAACGTTTAAAAAATTCCAATCATCGAAAGAAAAAATTGAGAGACTTGATGAAAAATCTCTATTTTCGGCGACATAATTGACTGTAAACGATTAGAAAATGAAAGAGCTAACTTGATTGATAGAAACTGTTGAGCATTAATTAGTAAGTCGAAGTAGATATGCTAACGACCGCGCCTGATAGAATATAGTTATAATTATACCCATGACCGGCGCCAAGCGCCGGAAAATTTTCAGATTTTGACCTTTTAAAGTCTACCAAAACGCATCTTTTCGGTTTAGAGTTCCCCAAAATTTTTTCCACAATGAGAACCATACCCAAAATTTTTTTCCTCATTCCGTTTGTACATGTACAAATGACGACTCAAAGTTCATTTGCCGCTAGAAATTTTCATTTGCCAACGGCAAAAAAAACACTGGTTAATGGCAAACTTTTTTATTCACAATGCAGTGTCTTCTTTGGCCGTAGAGAAAAATTTTTGTTCAATTAGTGCATAGAACAAAAATTTGTGATCCAAAAGTTGTTGAAGTTTTGGGAATTTCTATCGATTTAATGAATAAAAAGGTTCATTTTTGGGCCCTACAGCACGTAAAAAGCCTAAAATTCTCAGGCATTTCGCGCTCGATTGTTAATGATAACTTACAATCAGCATTTTTCTCCGTCACAGTTCCGGCCGTTGAGCTTGCTTGTATTATTACGGCATTATTGAAAGTAAATACTATGCTTGACATACTTCTTGATTTCGAGTTTTGGTCATTTTATTGTCCCTAAAATTACTCAGAAGTCAAAATACTTGGGAGACTTTGAATTTCGGGTACATTTGGGATTAACAAGTAGCAAAAATAGTTTTTTACTGATTTTTTTGCTCATTTTTCAAAGTAAAATTCTGACATAAGCAGTCGATCAATTGCTACAAAAAATGTTACAATGTTAGTGTTATACATACTTGTGCATTGAGGGAGGTACGCTACGGCTATGACCCCTACCGAGCCTGGCGTAGTGCTTCACACTTTCAAAATTCTAGGACCCGGGTACCCGGGTTCTATATGCAAGTATTTAAAAAGTCAGTGAATGAACGCATTCCATGAAAATTTTCAGAAAACTCATAAATTTTGAGGCATGAGCCTTGCAAAGTGCTACTAAACAAAAGTTAGGAAAAACCAATGACATATTTTCTTCAAAAAATTTTTTTTTCGTTTGAAGAAAATAAATATTTCAAAATTTCTTACACTTTTAAGCAAATTGTGGTGACTTGGTCATGCATCACAACTATTTGACGAATCTACTTCCAAACTAGATATCCCACTAGGTCCGGGTTTAACCGTCTCTACCGGCTCATCATCATCGATTTTTATCTCATACATAATGCGTCTCTCCAACTTTTATTGTTTTCTCATACTGTATTGAGTACCGATATTTCACACAGGCATAATTTCTCCAAGACTTTTTTATATTTCCGTTTCGTGCTTCATTGTTAAAACACATAGATTTTTTGTTGCTAAAAATACGCTACAGTGACTTTTTGAAAGCCATAAGCGGCCTTGTTAACACGTTGAGCAGGTAAATGCACTGAATTAATAAAGGAAAATGCGTTCATGCAGTGTAACTGCACATAAATACAAGTAATAGTACATAAATATTCTGTTTATACAATATCTTATTGAGACCCAGGTACCCGCGTTGCACCCGGGTTTCATTCAGAAAATTGACCCGGGTACCCGGTGTGAAGCACTAGCCTGGCGGATGCTTATTTACTACCCATGGATTTTGGACACATATGAAAAAATTTACCCCTACAGGCAGACTGAACATACACAGGTATGGTGTTATGTGCTTTAACAGTATCCAAACACCATTGTTCCTCAAAGGTTTCCTCCTTATGGGAATTATACCTAAAAGTTTTTTCGCATTTTCAAAAAATATTTCACATTTCAAAGAACGTTCGCATCGTGGTCCTAACTCACTGCTCTATTTTTCAGTTTGGTAACTCTCTATTTTTCTGATGTTCCTGAAGTCAGTTATTCTCAAAAATGAGGAGGAAAAAAATTTTAGTCAGGACAGCCAGATTGTGCTTGTAAATAATCGGTGCTATACAAGAGTTGAGTTGACGTCTACACAATTATTATATCTAAAAATCTTATCTGAATATATTTCATAAAATTATTATTTAGTGCAGAAAATATTTGTTCCGTACTGAAATTTTTTCAAATCATTTCTGCACGTTGCAGACACAGATGTGCAGAAAAAAAACTGGTTCAGGAGTGTTCACTCGCCCCTGAACATTCCCTGAGTAATTTAAGTGAGTTCTGGAGTTCCAAGGGGAGCTTAGGAGTAAATATGTATTGCCAGCAGAGCAGCTTATCGACTTCGTCACATGTCTCGCACGTAAATATGTTGTTCATGTTCACACGATCATCAAATTCAGATTCAGATTTGATTACATAAAAATCTGCAAAGGATAGTTTCAGAGGTCCCCGACGGCGAAAATTTAGGTAGGGGTGATGTCGTAAATTGTAAGGGTAGTACTTGACATCTGCCCAATGCCGTGTCGTGACCTTTCTTTTTTTGCTCCCTACTTCATTGCTAAGGGGGTGGTCTGAGTACTTTTACCTCAAAAAAAAATTTCACTTACAAAATCGCCTCTGCTTTACACGTTTACGGTGAAAAAAACCTTTACTATTCCGACCCCATTTTCCACCTCCTAATCATGGACAAGTGCGGATTTAGGCGGGGCGGGGGCCCCTCCCCTGAAACTTTTGAAATACGATTTTTTTCTGTATACCTATAGGCAAATTTGAGGAATTTTTGAAAATTTTTTAAATTTTTTTTTGGAAAAATACTTAATTTTGTGCCAGAAAGATGTAGGACGTCGAGAAATGTCGAAAACAACGTTTTTGTCACAGTAGACATGTTTTTTAGGCAAAAAGTAATTTATTAAAACCGCCCCCTCAGCCGCCCTCCCCCCCAAAAAAATTTCTGGATCCGCCACTGATCATGGACGTACTAATTATATGCAGACAATGGTCACACTTACAAGATTGTCGTGCCAACTGATTCCTGCACATTTCAAGAATTGGGCACAACATACTTTTGGAAACATTATTTGGACCAGCATCATCAGGAGTATGAGCACACTAATGAGGCTTGTAACATTGCTTCCAATTGGAAGTACTGATGCCGAATGTGGCTTCAGTATTATTAATCACATTCGATTATGAATCACGAGTTTGAAACCAGGTACCACTCATGTCCATCCCATACATGTAATTGGGGGGGAAGTGCTATGGAAACCCCCCCAGAAATCGTCGACCATATGGCTGGCCATTGGGCGACCACCCCCTCAGGATTTCCCAATCCTATGGCTAGCCATATGGTAGCCGTAGGAACCCCCATACCTTTGGTCGGAAAAATACTGAAAGCTGTTAATTTTTTGATGAAAAATGTCAATTTTTGAACAAAAAATGGTCAGAAATGTGAATCTCCCCCCAAAATTTTGGGAATTACTGACCCCCAGCCCAAAAAAAGTCGTCCAACTCCCACCCCAGACCTCGGGGCTCCGTTACATGTATGGTCCTTCCGTGTCAACGGACCTCGGATGTCTCTACTCATAGCAGAAAAGTATACCACAGCTTGTGTGGAGAAATATAACCATATATGCACAGAAGACCCAACGCAGAAGCGGGGAAAAGGAAATGAGACGATGAAGAGGAAGAATTTTAAGAACATAATGTTTTTCTTCCCGAAAGGGGATTTTTTGATAAATCACATATTTAGATAACTCATTATTTGATCTCCCAATTATATATAATACGATTTTCTACAAGTAGTATATATGAACGTGCTGATATCCTTTCGTAAAAATCGCTATATGGCACAGAAGTTGCACACTTTCCCATTATCATCTGCTCAGTAAATGCGTCAAAAAGACTAGTGAGTAATTCCTCTCAGGCACACATTGTGCAATTTTTCTTGAATTACTATACCCTGCTGAGGAGAGGATGAAATCTACCAAAATTTTTTCCTATAGTGAGCTGTTTTTACCGGGGTAGTAAATGAATTTCCAAATCTAAGACCGGGTAGTACCCTCCCCATACCCCCCATAGGGTGCTCTGGATAGTTTATTGATCCTCGTACGTCTCATTCATGCAAAATTTATTAGTTTTTCAGAACATTAAAACGTACTCCTGATTTTTTCACGTGATAAAAACTCCGACAATATATAAACATTTTTACATGTTACAAAAGCAACGTTGTCTATACCTTTGAACTACTAGAAAATTGTCCTTTCTAAAAGTCGTTGGTGCAAGTGAACATCACTGAGCCCATGACAGGTACCTCTGAACCACGGAATTACTGCAAACTGCTCTAGATTAAAGCCCACGTCATAGCCAAATTTATTAACTGGCCAGCAGTATACAACAATGAATTTCATTTTAAACATTGATGCTTAATTTATTTTTGCTGCATCCTGAAAAGTGAATAGATTGCGAAATAAATAGCATTTTTTGACCTTTTTGGAAAAATTTTCGAAATTTTTGTAAATTTTTGGCCATTTTTCGACTATTGTGATACCCGACCCCCACCCTCAAGATTTTAAGGAAAATTTTCCCGATTCTTCGAGTATTTTGGGACAATGTCAAGATTTTGGGGAAAAAGGGTAACCTATATCCCACTAATTCGGACTTTACCATCTCCCTCAACCGATTTAAGGTCTTGCAGGTTTGGCACACAGCAGGTTTTTTCTGCACACGAGAACCAAATTTCGGGCTGTGCAACCAAATCCTTTTTTCATTTGGAAAATGATTTAAATATCATCAGCATGGGGCAACAGCAGAAGTTCTTGCTGGCGGAAGAATCCAAATTCTTGGTTGCTTGCCTGTTTTGAATTTTGATTTGCTCGACTGAAAAGTCATTGAATTCACTGAAAAATTAGACCTTTTATCCAAAAATAGGTATTGAAAAGATTCACTTTCCAGCGTTAAAAAATATCGAAATTCAAAAAAAATTTCACGCTGCTGTGCGCCGAAATGTATTATCGACATTCAAGTCCGAGGTAAAATACTTATTCCGCTTTTGTATGCTTTAGATCATTTGGAAACAATCTCTTTTGATAAATAATTACGATTGGTAAATTAATGGCCCTTAGATTGAAAATGAGGAGGAAAAGAATTTTGGCTTCTTTCGCCAACCAAATGGCTAAAAGATCATGATTGGTCATCGATATTTACAGAAAAATGTGCTGAAAAAACGAATTTTCGGACGATACAGTCCACAAACAAATCGCAAAACAAGGTTCCACATATAGTAGTAGGGTATTTAGTTTTATTTGAAAACTTTGATCTTGATCAAATATAAGTGAGCCTCTTTTCTGTTTTTTCGTGTACACCTGTACCTATTTTTCCTACAGCCGGAAAGGCTGGCTTAGCAGGACTATTGGTCATATAAGTTCCCATATGTGAGCTGCGCTTTAATTGCTTTTTGCCGCCTAGTGGAGGCCGTATTGCACAGACTAGCTTTTGTCTGACAATGCAGAAGCCGTTCGGCTAACTACCTCACAAATAGAATAAGACTAGTAGTTAGATGCGATAACCATTAGACCAAGACGACCTCCTAGTGAGCTTTTTCGACTATGCACATGCACAGCTAAGTATTAAATTCTGTTATGGTAATTGTAGATTCTGATTCGCCATTCCACATATTTTGGCATGCCGCTCACGTTTCGTTGTTTTTTTTTCTGGTATGATCATATACTGATGTTCGTCTTTTACCTCTTTTTGTAATATATAATAAATATTCTTATTCTTATGAAAAACTCTAAAAATGAAGAAATTAGGTCACAAAAATATTCTAAAAAAGTCAAAACTCAGGCACCCACAAAAATCCAATGATCCAAAAACCCACCTTTGACTAATCCTGGGTGAATGCGTTCAGAATTTAGCTCATTACACAGTGTTTTTTTTTTGAGCTCGGACACTTGTGTCAGTTAGAAAAAATATTCCAAAAAAATGCGCCAGCCTGCAATATCAATTATTCATCCAAATATCAAAAAACAGAATTTCAGTCACAAAACTTTCATCTTCATCTCGTTCGAAAATTAGTATTACCTGCAGATTTTGCCTGAAGGACGTGATACTCTGTCGTCGAAACATTGTCTTCAGAAAAATTTTCAAACTCCTCCCACGTTGAACACCCTATGTACGTATGTTTACTGTTTCAGATTATTGTTTTTTCATTCCCTAGCGCAATGAACGAACCATACGCGTAGTTATCGCGTTTTTGAAAAGCCATGGCCTCTTCCAGGCTGAAGTAAGAGCGAAATGGCTCCTAAATTATCGGATATTTTAATTCTTACATAATTTTCGTTTTTTCGAATTGTAAACCAAAAATCAATTCTCTCCAAAAATTTCATATTTTAAGATCGAATCCGGCAACAATTTTTGACGTATTTGTGGAGCTTTCGTCGCAGTCGAGCACGTCTACCCCATCGATCATTTACAAGTACCCGGAAGATTACTTCGAAGAAGTGAGTGGAAAGCTGTTAGAATTTTGACCCTACGAGTATTTTTTACTTGGAATGCAAAACGTCATTTTTACTTTAGTCTCCTTTGAAACAATGACTTTGTTTCACTCTCACTTTATCACATAATGATCAATATTTCTACTGAGCTTTTAACATACTTCCCTAATATGTTAAATTTGATCTTGTAGAAGATTTTGAAGCACGTTGTCGAATTCGCATTTCCTTGTCGAATTTCCAAGTAGATTACGAATATTACCTTTTTATATTTTACCTAACTATAAGGCCATTGTATTTTAGTGAAGCTGTACAGTTATTTTCTTTCGTTTTGACGAACGTTGAAGGGAAGTATACTTTCGGATATTGTCGACATGCTCCCAAGTCCAATACTTGTTTGTGCTTCCTCAGGTTTCTATTCTACAAGAAAATTTCGTTCTGAACAATAGCTTAGCTTTCGGTATTCTTTCAGTGCTTTACCGTGGTCGGAGTTTTTCTACAAATTATTAAACCAAATCGCTTCATTATCTAATAGCATCGATAATGCAAAAATTGTGGAAAATTCCGTAAGCTTTCATCATCGTCGTTATTAACGCTTCAAGTTTCACGTTTTTACACACAACAGAAAGAAGATGTGGAACTACTGCTTATCTCCGCATATCACCAAGAAATTCCTACTCCCGGAGAACTTTTCGTCGTCGAGACAAATATGGGCCGAAATGTATGCAACTTTTTGAACCGTGTACGTGTGATACTAAATCTTGGTCAAATTTTATTTTCTAGAGAGTTGAAAGCATTTGTCCAGATGACAGCAAATTACCGAAAATTCCGGATAATGTAAGTTCGGTGCTCGAAGTAAAGCACAAAATCTGACGTTTCCTTTATTATAACTTTGATTCTATTGTAACAATAATTCAGAAAATGATTAGAAGTTATGGCATTATTTCAAAATTTTTCGGATATCATTAAAATATATCACTAAAAAATTTGCCGTTATGAATTAAATTTCTATTGGAATTTACATTTTTGAAACCCAGCAGTGACATTTTATAGAGGTAGCGTTGAGACTGGCCTTAACATCCAGGCTATCTTTATTAGGGCTCAAATCGAGCAACCGCACACTAAGAATCTGCATGAATCAGGGTTCTATTTAACCTAAATTTTCGGTTTTAGCGTCATTTAACTGAATATTACAATGCCGTCGACGAACAAAATATGATCGCTATATGGGCTTCTATGCTCTGTGAACGTCGAATTATTATGATCGGTTCTAAACTTGGTCGTTTAACCTCCTGTATTTTAGCCGCAAATCTATTAATCTACCCGATGCATTGGTATGTACTGTTAAACATACGTGTAATGACGCCCTGAGTCTACTGGGGGGGGGGGGGGTCGTTCGACTTTTTTGGGACCGAGGGTCGCTGATTCCCAAAATTTTAGAGTTTCAAAAAAATTTGATTTTTTCACCAAAAAATTAAGAAGAACGGTTCAAAAATAGTAATTTTTGTCTAAAATGCTGTAAAAAATGTATTTATGGCGCGGAGCGCCCAGAAGATTGACATTTTTGACCATTTTTTGTTCAAAAATTGACATTTTTCTTTATTGTTCCAACCAAAAGTATGGGGATCCCTATCACTACCATAGGGCTAGCCATAGGATTGGAAAATCTTGCGGGGTCGCCCAATAGCTAGCCATATGGCCGATCATTTCTGGGGGGTTCCCTATGTATAGCGCTCCCCCCCCCAATTACATGTATGCTTTTAAATCTGTTGAAATGTGTTCAGGGTACCAAAACTACATTTTTTGTCATCAAAAATCTGTCCTACTGTGCATCATTTCTATTTTCATGCTGCTTCATAGCAAGAAAATAAGTTCAACCGGACATAACTTGAAATGAACTTTATGTATGTACTCGTACATATATAGTGAATTTTATTAGATAATTGAATGTACACGAGACTGAAAATATCTTGAACAAATAACATTTAAATTTTATGTTAGACACTGAATTAAGCTCAAAAAGCATCTCTAATAACTGTATCTTCATTTTCACAATAAATGCCTGTATTTTTGATTTCCTGTCTCTATTCATCTTTTCAACAACCAAAAGAATTCGGAAACCATTGCCAGTATCCGATGAACCAATGGGGTTTATCCGTATTAGTTTCAACATTCATTCCATTTTAGGCAACACATATTCATTCCCGTTCTTCCCGAACATTTATTTAATTATCTGCAGTAAGTTTTGCATGCCTGACATGACGCTAAATAATATGATCTGTTTTACCCGCTTGCTGATTTACTTGTCATTCAGCGCTCCAATGCCATTCCTTATTGGTGTGCCATCTGTAAACTACGCCGTAAGTTCATTTTTTTCCAAAATGACTAGTTCTTTTAGAGCATTGTAACTTTTCTTTTAGAAAGCCATTAAAGAAATCGATATGTCCGATATTGTAACTCTAAATATAGACAACAGGGAGTTTCATTCGCCTTTTAACGATGTAGCCTCCTTGCCCAGTGAAGTAGTGAGTGATTTTTTGAATCTACATTAATAGAAATTCAGAAGACGCAACTGTCTTATTTTACCCTTTCTCAAATACAGTGCTCAGTTTTGAAGAAAAATCTGCGTAATTCTAATCATTTATTGGGCGACGGTGTCGCTCGATCATTTTTACGAGCTTTAGTCGTTTTGATCGGCGGTTACCGTGAAGCCCTGCAATTTCGTCCAGGCGAATCTATACTTTTTTCGCCAGATTCTTTCATCTTATCCCGACCGGCTCCTTTGCGTCACTTTTTGACCAGAATGTTAGAATTACAAATTTTTCGACAAGTAATTAATATTTTAATTGACTTCTTTCCATACGTTGAATTTTGCTTCAAGTTTATCGAAGATAAATTGGACAATTTGAATTCTGGATTCGATGCTTGTCTGCGAGACGAATTTGAACAAGAATGTAGTCAATATTCTGGTAAAGAATACGGTAAATTCAACTCGCAGTACAACGAATGGTTTGTAAATATGAAAGTAAGCAATGAGAATCATGAATTTCTAACTTTATATTTTAAATTCTTAATTTTCTAGAAAGAAGGCGGCGCTTTGATGAAACAAATTAGAACTAAGGTGAAATTTCAGGATTTATTTTCAAGTAAACAAGTGTGCAGTGATAGGAATTCTTGTTATGTAATAAGATTTCATTTCAACTGAGGTTTGAAGTTTGGGAAAATGTATCCGCTTTCTTGCAGTACTTGGTCTTATCAATGTGTTTTCAGGTCAAGACTAAAGGAAAAGAAGCAATAAAAGATTTTAAAGTCATGTTAAACGAACTCAAGGTATACTATTGAAAGCTATCAATTTTCAAACATTTTGAAAATCAATTTTTAATATTTAGGATGATGCGGGTATTAGTAGCTCACGGCCGAGCAGCAGTCAGAAAATTTCCGCTCCGTCTGTCACAAATTCTCCTTATTTATCACCTAAATTGAACCATAAATCGTCGACGACCTCACTCACTAAACTAGTAAGATTTGTATTTATGTATACATCTTATACAAAATGAAGTTCATTCTTATAAAACGATGAGAGCCCCGCTTTTTTTATTTCTCATTTTACAACGAATATTTGTGGAATATGAAAAGGATTTGTCCAAAAGTTCTAATTTAGCAACGCAGCCTAGTCGTGCACGGTACGAAAAAAGTCAAAATCTCCAATTTTCCGATAATATTCAGAAAATAAAAATGTCCACTTTCGACTTCAAAGTAACCGTTCTTTCTCAACTTTTCAATCATTTTGGGAAATATATGTCTGACGTTAATTTATTCAAAATATTGTTTCTGTCGCTCGTTTTGGTGTTGCGAAAAAACGTATCCAACAAAATATCCCCAACATGTGACCCCCCCACACACAAAATGTCTCCGTACAAAATATCCCCAAAAATGTCTCCAGCAAAATGTCCCCAACAAATGATCTCCGAACAAAATGTTCCCGTGCAAAATGTCTCCAACAAAACGTCTCTAACAAAATACCTCCAACAAAATATCCTCAACTTATGGTCCCCAAACAACAAAGATATTTCCGTGTTCTTATTGCGGGAGGGGTTTTCGACTATTGGGAATTCAGTGGATGCGGTCACCTTACACAAAAAAAATTATCCCGGGTGTAAACAAGCGTATTTTCGTGACTTTTTGGTGGAAGGGGTCTCGACCACAGAGAATTCAATGGATGCAGTCACTGCACAAAAAAGTTATCCCGGGTATAAACGCGTATTTTCGTGATTTTTTGGTGGAAGGGGCCTCGACCACAGGGAATTCAATGGATGTGGTCACTTTACACAAAAACTTATCTAGGGCGTAAATAGGCGTATTTTCGGGATTTTTTGGTGGGAGGAGTTTTCGACCGCGTGGAATTTAATGGATGGATGTGGTCACTTTACACAAAAAAGTTATTTTGAGTGTAAGCAAGCGTATTTCCGCTTCATTTTTTTCATTTATTGAAATTCCCGCGGTCGAGAACTCCTTCCTCCAAAAAATCACGAAAATACGCTTGTTTTTATCCGCGATAATTTTTTTGTGTAAAGTGATCGCGTCCATTTAATTCCAATAGTCGAAAACCCCTTCACAAAAAAGACTCCGCAAATAACTTTGTTTTACACGCAGGATAACTTTTGTGTAAAGTGACCGCATTCATTGAATTCCTCGCGGTCGAAAAGTCCTTGCACCAAAAAATCCCGAAAATACGCTTGGTAACGCCCTAGATAATAATTTATGTAAAGTGACCGCATCCATTGAATTCTTCGCGGTCGAGAACACCTTCCACCGAAAAAATCACGAAAATACGCTTGTTTACCCCCGGGATAATTTTCTTGTGTAAAGTGATCGCGTCCATTGAATTCCCAATAGTCGAAAACCCTTTCCCCAATAAGACCTTGGAAATACCTTTGTTGGTTGGAGGCCATAAGGTGGGGATATTTTGTTAGAGGTGTTTTGTTGGAGACATGTTGCACGGGAGCATTTTGTTCGGAGATCATTTGTTGGGGATATTTTGTTGGAGACATTTTGCTGGAGACATTATGTTGGGGATATTTTGTGCGGAGACATTTTGTGTGGAGATCATATGTTGGGGACTTTTTTTGGAGACGTTTTGCCGTAGATCTCAAAATTTTTCACACCAGGAGCTTTTTATAGAACAAGAACAAGCCGTTAATTAATCTTCTCGGTAGCCACGAATATTTGTCGACGGAATCTATCGATAAGATATCCAATAAGTCAGAGTAAGTATTTTTACTTTCTGTCTGGTAAAGAAGAGGTTATCATAGTGTATTTATTCTATGCAAAAACAGTAAATAATTAAATTCACACGGGCTCTGTGGTGAATTTTACTAACTTGCGTTCAAAAATTGTCACTTATTTAGTAAAAAGACTTACTGAGGATTTCCATAACACAGAAAGAAGCGAGGTTTTTCTTTAAATGCAATACGTTTATGCCTGCAGTTATTTTGTAATCTTCCATAGATCAGCGTAACACATTCCGAATAGTCGGTTTTTGTTCTAGCAGCTCGATCGAACGTCATCTGGCATATAAAAAGCTTGGCAAACCGCACTCTGGTGGAACTACGCGTCATTTATCTATCCTCAAGCATAATTATTCGCCCGGGCAAAATATTGGAGGGGTTGGAAAATTTACGCGATCACCACCCTCGCTTTCTGTCAGAACCTCGACGCCAAATCAGAAAGCCGGGTATTACATAATGCGTTGAATAATAGCTTTGAAAATGGATTATGCTCTAAGATTTTCGAAATTAGTGGAATAGTTCCTTGCACCTGAAAAATCGAGTATTTTCATATACAGTTCTACAATTAGAATATTTTTTCAATCTTCTACCAGATCAACTGCTGATTTAACGGCGGCTAAAGAAAGTTCATTGATCGACGAATTAAGGAGCATTTTCTCAAAGCCGACCGAAATCTTATCAAAATTGGAAGCCAGTCAAATGAAAACGACGTTTTCATCTAATAGGGAAGAAGATTTCGCTGACATAGATTCGTTAAATATAGGGCAACAAGCAAACGTGAGGGCTTCTTCTATTTCCTAGATTTTCGGACTAACAGATGCTACAAAACCAGGGGTGGGTTTTTGCCTATTAAAATAAAAGCTGGCATTTGACGAAAATTAATGGCGTTTTCTAATCAAGAGTGAGTTATCCAGTTCTATAGATCAGACATGCACGGCAAGAATTTTTAAGAGGGTCCTTCCTTACATTCTCCATCGATGAGAGTGGGGTGTGAGTGAGCAAAAAAAGAGAGCTCCATAAGCAGTATTATGTATCATGTATAATAAATAATATGTATGGAAAGTAATCCAAAAAATTTTATTCAAATAAATATAGAAGGTAATACATGTAATTTGCCCAGAAATCGTCGGTCATATGACTAGCCATCGGGCGACCCCCCAGGATTTTCCAATCTTATGGCTAACCATATGGTAGCCATTGGGACCCCCATACTTTTGGTCGGTAATATGCTGAAAAATGTCCGTTTTTTTGATGAAAAATGTCAATTCTTGAACAAAAAATGGTCAAAGACGTCAATTTTCTCGGCGCTTCGCGCCATGGATACATTTTTTACGGTTTTTAAGGCAAAAATTATCATTTTTTGAATTTTTTCCGGACTTTTCCTGTGAAAAAATCGAAATTTTTTCTATTCAGAGACCCCTCCCCCCAAATTTTGGGGAATTACTGACCCCGGTCCCAAAAAAGTCGTCCGACACCCCCTCAGACCTCGGGATGCCGTTACATGTAGGTAGAGGGGTATCTGACGATCTTTTCCATGTCAGGAGGGTATCCGTTGTCTCAGGTAGAATGGCTTACAGATAAACTCCCTAGGTGCATGTATACCGTAGATATTTTAATAATTCAGATTAGGAATTGAAAACGCAATCGTTTAGCATTGTTTTAAGAAAAATCTTCAAACTTTTTCTCCCTGTTTAAATGTACTTCTTTTTTAGAAGACTCAATAATTTTCCATAAAATCTCATAGGCTGACTATTTGTTTATTAAATGTTTTATTATCTTTGTACCACTCAATTTAGGATCTTGATAAGCTAACGAGGACGATTTGAATGAACCTTTTAAGCGCGTTTCAAAAATTCGCTTTCCTGACGATTTTTTCGATTGTTAAGATTTAATTCTTAACGTTTCTTTCAGTTCCTGGATAATAATGTTCCATTCTGATGCCTTTGTTTTCGGAAATGAAGTTCAATTTTGTAGAAATCGCGTTTGTAAATTTTCAGATGCAATGAAATTTTTTCCTTCCATCCCTTAGTTTTTTAAGAAAACATGAACATTTTCTGAACCCTTGTCCAGTCGAAATTACAGATAATTGACTTATTTATGCTAAATCATGTACCATGTGGAACTGGAAATCGAGTTCATTTAACTGACGTTTAAAAATTTTCGATTAAAAATTTCTGCAGCAAAACGTGCTTACTATTAAAAAAGCAACAATTTACAGGCTTATTACAAAAAAACTAAATATAGCTTCGATTTCGAAAAAAGTGTAAATTGATTTTTGCGCAGCCTACGTTATTTTTTTGACAATGTCTATCCATTTTGAACGGATTGAACTTTCTCCGGATAACCGTGCCCCTGGTTTTGAAAAGGAAAGGAACGTTTCATTATTATTAAACTTGTAAAATGGTTTCTCATCTAAGGTTTTTAACTTTTCGCAGGTATCGAAAAGTGTCGACTCCTTATTGTCATTTTCGGGTCCTTCCGACAACGCTAAATCGATCAACGGCGGACTCAATTTGAATACGGAACCGGAATCGCGTTTCCAAAATTTGTATTCGTATTCACCTTCGTCGATCGTCGGCTATAAAACGCACAGTACGACAACGAAAAACGATATCGATCGATTATTGATTGATTTCAGTAATTCGTCAGCCGGTTCGTCGTCGTTGAACGATAGCGATTCGGCAAAAAAATCTAACGAAAATATTCGACAATTCTTCGATCCACTTTTTATAACAGCGTCAGCTACGGCGATTAACAATAATGTTGATGATCAAATAGAAAGCCCCGTGTTGAGGCGAACTAGCAAAGATTCGAATTTTGCTGGAAAGATGCATAATTTTGCCAAAAACTTGCCGAAAATAGATGATTCGTTGGCCAAACGCTGGGAAACGTTCGAATAAGGATTTGGATAATGTTTCAAAATGAGATTAATAATTTTTCTCGTCAAGCCTTTAGAATTTTAGAGAAGCTTCTCGATCGGGGTTAGAGTGGTTCTACTTTCACCAAAAACTGTGATGTTTTGGAAAGTTCGGTGAAATTGTTTTTTTTTTAATTTGGAATTCATTAGAGATCTTTTCACTTTATTAGATTTCTTCTTTGACTAGTATCATGATGATTGAATTTTAAAATTTTCACGTTGTTTTGTGAGCTCCACATCAGTAGAAGGTTCGCAAAATTTTATCATTTTTTGTGCACAAAAAAAACCGCGAATGCACCTCTCCATCAAAATCAATGGTTTCTAAAAAAGCTTCAGTTTTCACAAATGCGGGTTTACGATTGTTGATCTGAAACACTTGGTGAATATAGATTTTCCCTGTTGCTGGCGTCAAATCATCGTTACTGCACGCTGTTTAGGTCTTGATTTTATTAGATTCGCTATATTTATGTTTGTTTGTTTAAATATGTCTACAGTAAATAAACATTGTTTTTACGTTTATACTTTATACATTATCACTGTTGCAGCCGTTACGCCAGTTTCTCCAAATTGTCAATAAATGCAGACGATCTGCAAGTTTGCACATAAAAGTCAATAAAGATGCAGGCGGGAGTTCAGTAAATCCAGCTGCAGTTTTCTGTTTTGCCCATTTTTCGTCGTTTCATTCTGTCTGTTTGTTCTTTTATATCGCAAAATGCGGCTTTTTTGTCCGTAAGTTCAATAACCGTTCATGATTTTCCGTGACAACGAATTTTTTAAGCCGACCATTATCGGATCAGGTTCATGCTGAATGAATAACAATTTTTGAAATAAATAAAAATTCTTGATTTTAAATTAATTGAGCTGTGGTTTTTGGTTTGATGGTCCAACTGTAAGCATGCCTCCAAGAGCTCCGACCAGATGGGTGCACGATAAAATCCATTTTCGATGGGGGAGTCAGCAAAATCACGTGTTTTTCCGAGCAAAAGATGTAAAAAACGCTTACGATCAAGTGCTGTTAAAGCATGTACCTGTGGATAAGGGTATTAGGGATCCCCCACTAAAGCTTTCAATCGTATAGGAAGTTGTCGACAACTCTACCAACTTTCAGCTGTCGACAACTATTCCCTCAGCTAGAATGAAACCAACGACTAAGTCCGGAATTTTTTTATCAGTCGGTTCCCTTCCAAATTATGGTCCAAACTGACATTTTTGGACTCCTCCATATGCCAGCTATCCAGATAAGTTCGAAAATCCGGGCGCTCATGGCATTCCGGAACTTCAAGAATCGAACATGGTCCACCAGCCTATACACGCCTTCACCAGAAAGTATAAACATTATATTCCTTTAAGACCCTTGATACTCTTTTAGCTAAGAACTTCATTTGGAAGAGCCTCAACAGTGCTGCGCTTTTCGGGCGCAGCAATTTTGAAGGAAAAATTAATGTCTACTCACTAGTCACAGAAATCCATGCTCAAAATTAACAAACAACTCATATACAATAATTAGGCTGAAAGCCGGGAACCGACTTATAAAATTTAGCCCAAATTCCTTTTTCTGGTCGAAAATAATTTTTTTTATCGATGAGCGGGAATTTTCCGGCGTTTCAGCGCCGGAATCAGGGTTTTTGCGCAGGCCAGGTCGCAATGTGCAACTTGCGGAAAAATTCTGGTTGCACAGATAAATTTTTGGTTGCCCACTTTGAAAGCAATAAATTAGTTCAATTTAATCGAAAAAAACACGTAAAGCAGACATGCACGGCAAGAATTTTTCAGGGAGCAGGGTCCTTTGACTTTTTATTCAGGAGGTAGGAGGATCGGTGACCAAAAAAACAAAAAAAGTTTTGAAAGCTTGTTTTTCATATAAAATATGCTCTAAAATCATCAAAAAAGCTGTCTTGAAAAAAGTTTAGGTGAGTGTTTGACATTTTTTTGGGCCGGGGTGGCCAGGGTCTCAGGTATGGGGGTTTACCCCCTACCCCCTATGTGCATGTATAACCTAAAGCTAGTTTTCTTGTATTTCATTCGATTCGCATCGGTTTTAAAGTAAAAATGTTTATTTAGCGCAAGCAAACTGAACATAAATTAAGATACATTAAAACGATGGAATTTTTGGCGAATATATCCCTAGTAGGGATCGGCCGAGGGCTCGGCCTCGGCCTCGGCCGAGGATTGGTACCCTCGGCCACCCTCGGCCTCGGCCGAGGGTGTCGATCAAAAATGGCCGAGGCCGAGGATTATTTGCAACTCTAAAGTAAGTAGGATATTTTTGATGTAAAATGTTTACTGCATCAAAGCACTGTTTTTTTCCACATTTGCACTATAATGTGGAAAAAAAATCTGGAATGTGGAAAAAATTTTTGAGGTCTTTCCACAAATGTGGAAGAAAAATTTGGGGTTTTCATATTGAAAAGATGCATTTTGGTGCATTTTAGGAGGTCCAAATCCCTAAATTTTCCGGCGCTCCGCGCCGGTTATGACTTTAATAATCATCATTATTCATTAAGTAGCTCAGGCGCGGCTTTTATCATGTCTACTTTCATTTATCACTTAATCTATAATAGTTTTCATCATCTTAAACGTAGTATCTCATGTTTTAATTGGTTATCTTCAACATTTTATCATAATATTTAATGAAGATTCGCATTTTTTCTTTTTGAGAAAGATGAATACACGTCAAGTCTCTAGGATTTATGATGCGATTATTTCTTTGCTAACGTAAAATCAATTCAAAAGCTTCTTGGAAATATCTTTCGGAAAGTTATACTTTTCTTACTCATATATTTTCGACCAAGTTCATGAGAGTTTACAAATAAATTACAGATTTTAAAATTTTTCAAGTAAAATTCTAGAAATTACGACTCTTGAACACTAAATTGGAATCTAATTCTTGAAATAATGTTCGGAAAAATGATTTTCCAGCATCCCAGAATGTCAATATACCCAAAAAAATTTCCGGCGCTTTGCGCCGGAAAGTACCATCTTTTTTGGGCTTTCACTTGTCATCATAGAGGACTTGACCATTGATTTCTTGTGTAATTCAAGTCAATTATGCTCTTGGATAGTTTGCTAGAAAAATTGTTCAACAACGCTTGTAGATTAGGCTTTTAGGTCGAACATTTCAATTTTTTCTCCAATTTTAATGAATTAACTTCTCTAAATACACCGGAAGGCTTGAAAAAGCTCAAAAACAGTGCGATAAGTGCGATAAAGCGTCTGTGAGCATTTTTAAGCCAAAAAACGGATTTTAAGACGAAAAAAATTTTTTCCACATGTGGAAAAAAAATTTGACCCCTTTCCACATTTGTGGAAAAAAGTTCGTGGAAAAAAAACAGTGCATCAAAGTGACGGGTTGACTCCATAAATTCTACAAAATTTGCATAGAAGACATCTTTGCGTTAATTTACCTATTTAGTGTTACACTTTTACAATAAATTTTTTACAATAAATTTTTTTATGTTTTGAATTACTTGATGAAGATCATAAAGGCAAGAGTAAAGAAGTCTCTTATTAGTATTACCAGTGACCAGTGTATTAATATAATATCATGTTAAAAAAATCCTCGGCCGAGGCCGAGGCTTTTTATTTTACCCTCGGCCGATCCCTAATCCCTAGAGCCAAAATTTAAAAAAAAACATGTTTTATAGAACAACTTTTCATTCTGCATTCAACGAAATAAAAACTAGCTTGCGATCACAAGTAGTTCAAAAAATATAGACAAAACAACTTAATAATTGTCAACGTTTTATTCGCAAAAACATATATATCAAAAAAAGCCTAAGCCTAAGTAGTAGATCCTAAGCCTAAGCCTCACACACGTAACATTCGAATTAACTCATCGTCATCTTTTGTAATGTTATAAACCCTGATTAAATTTAGAGCCATTTTGTCTGGAAATTCAAAAATATAAATCGCGAAATATTAGAGACCGCAAGTTTATTTTTGTTTCATTAGATTCAGCATGATGAGCTCTATCAGAAAATATGTTGTTTGTAAAATTTTGCTCGAGGGACATATTCGCCATATTACCCAAAACGATTCCTCAGACGAAAAAAAGCAATGAACGTCAAAAAAACGATAAAATTAATTCAAAATAAAACGCAATTAAAACAGAATTAAAATGCTGCGCATGGTCAAAAAGGCTGTGGTAGCATTGGGTAGTGTGGCTGTGGTAATATTTGACCTTACTAAAATTTTGTAGTTTTAATTTAAAAACGCTACTGTTTCTGCTTGAGACGATGTTTTCAGGTAACTTATTCCAAAGTCTCACAGTTCTATTCACGAAAAAATATTTTTTCATGTCAGTTCTCGGGATATCTATTTTCAACTTTATACTATTCTCAGATCGGGTGTTTGTATGTACGATAGCACTAAATTCATGGATATTAAGATCGGTTTCTTTATTTATGATCTTGTATCATTCTCGGTTCTCCTTTGTTTTAACGTTTCGCGTTTGACTATTTTTAACCTATCCACACAATGATGTTCAGGGTAACCGAGAACCCATTTTGTAAAATATCTTTGAACTTTTTCAATCAATTCTGAACAGTCGTAGCATATTCCAACAGAGGTCTAACGTAAGTTTTATAAGAATTGGTGAGATGATTTACGTCCTTACTTATAAATTGTCTGAATATAAAACTGAGTCTAAAATATGCATTCTTAACTATAGTTGAAATATTACCAGTAAATTTTAGATCATTTTATAGGTTAATTCCTAACTCACGTACTGTGCAGCTAAACTAAAGCTTTCAAAACATCATTTTTTGACTTTTAGAGAATCTCCGGAACTCTTTTTACCTGGCTTTCGAATTACCTTACTGGTAGAAGCCAAAAAAAAATCAATAACTCATTCTCTGAACTATGACGTTATCAGTGGTGTACCTCAGGGGAGTGTGCTTGGACCTACACTTTTTCTGATCTTTATAAATGATATATGTGATCAAATTATGATTGAAAACTCCTTATTTGCTGATGACCTCAAAATGTACAACATCTCTACGTCTTCCTCTACTTTACAAAAGGATCTTGAACAATTTGAAATTTGGTCTACTGCTTGGCAATTGGAAATTTCAGTATCTGAAAGTTGTATTTTGTACCTGGGAAACAATAATCCTCATATTCCGTATGTTATGGGTGGAAAAAATGTGCCTGTCTGTGACAACTATGTTAATGATTTAGGTATCTTGATTAATCTTGATCTCAAATTCAGGGAACATTATCGTTTCATGGCTGAGAGGGCTTACTTCAGTTCTTCACTGATTTTAAAATCTTTTTTTTCTAGAAATAAAAGAAACCTTACTAGAGCATTTGTTACGTATGTCCGCCCAGTTTTGGAATATTGTACAATAGTATAAAACCCTCATTTCGCTACTGACATCCAATATTTGGAAGATATTCAGAGAAAATTCACTAAAAGATTGATGGGCTTCAGACCAGGGTTATCGTATGATCAAAGACTCGATGAGTTAAAATCACAAAAGCTTGGGGCTCGTAGATTGCACTTTGCCCTTTCTATGATGTTTAATATAATACGTGGTAAATCACACCTCGATTTTGATAAATATTTTTCTTTAAATGTCAATGTCACTCGCCAGAAACTTAATAATAAACTACATCAAAATTTTGCTCGCAGCTCAACTTTTAAATTTGATTTTTTAAATAGATATATCAGTACTTGGAATTACTTACCAAGTGAAGTTGTTAATGCCTCTAGTCTGCACTCATTTCAGGATAAATTTGAGTTTCTACAAATTTGAAACTCACGAGGGGTATGCATTGGATGTTACATTTGTTTACGTTCCTTATTTACTGGAGTTTAGCATCGTTTATTTCATGTTCGCTTAATTTACTTAATCTATTTTACCTCATTTAGACGTAATAAACTTATTATTATTATTATTATTATTATTATTATTATTATTATTATTATTATTATCATTATATTAGAGGAAATGAAATGAGTAACTAGTAACTTGTTCGGCCCATAGCGCCGACAATTTTTTTTTTATTTTGATATTCTAGAACGCTGGAAAATGAATCTTTTTAACTTTTGTTTCCTAGACAGAAGGTTTAATTTTTCAGTGAATTCAATGAATTTTCAGTCGAGCTAACTACAGTTCAAAAAAGTAGGAAAACAACCATAAAGTTGGATTCTCCAACCAGCAAGATTTTCTACTTGAACTGAAAATGTTTTAATCACACAAAATTCAAAATTTTTTCAAAGATCGCACAAAGGTTTTGGGAAAATAACCGAGAAAAATCTTGCTTTTCGTCAAATTCATCGACCGCGCACCAGAATAATATAGAAAAATGATGAGTGAATTGAAATCCGGCGCGAACCGCCCGGAAATTTTAATATTTTCTAATTTTTAACGCATAAGAAATGCATCTCTGGACAGGAAATAGTAAAGTGAGTTGCTAATTCTAAGAAGGATGAACTCATAAACTCAATTAAAAATTCTCCATATACTATACAAATCCGAACAGAATAGACACTGCGGGTCTGTGAATCGTACGTGAATATTGCACCATAATAAGCGTTTTGATTTTTTCCAGGTTTTTACTACAGGTGTACGTTCGTATGTAAATTATATCATCGAGGTCGGCCAGTCGTTCGGTTTTACATTATATGGATAAATTCGTTTTCATAAAAGATATCGGCAATAAAAGTTGGGCCGAAATTGTCGAAGAAGATGAAGAATATATCCGCGAAACGGAAAAAATTCGTCAGGCAGCTAAGCGACCTCGCACCGAAAGTTCTAATCGCTCACCGCTCCGAAAATCACCCAGAAAATTAGATACGGATGATAAAGTTAACAATCAGTGCAAAAAGAAGATAAGGTGAATTCCTCATAACACTCTAGTTGGCGCAGAATTTTCACTAATCGACCACATCAAAATAGCTCTTAACAACACCACTCGTTCACAGTTTGAGAATAGAAGAACGTTTTTCAGAAAATCTTTCTTGCGCACATTTCCGCTAGTTAATTTCTCTGCTGCTATAGATTCGAAAAAGACGAAAATTTAACTAAATTAGTTTGTGGCTCGTTAAAATGCGATCGTTCCCGTTTACGACAACAATATATACCTTGGTCGGAACGTTTACGATCGTCGCCAAAAAAAGATACGCCGGTGAGAAGTGCAAAGAGAGCCCCTCCTTTCAATAACGCAGCTACGGCATCGGCATCCGCTGCAACAGAATCACGCCGTAAAGCATCGACGCATAATAGTCGTAGCAATCGTTCAGAATCAAGATCAAGGCGTTCATTAAACGCGGAAAATTCGAAAAATAACGCTTCCAAGTCGCCGGTATAGCATTTTTTCGACTTTTACAAAAGTCGAAAATTACGATCTAAAACGCCTATGGATAGGCGTTTTAGATCGTAATGCAATATCATTTTGAATCAAAAAATAATTTTTTCGCTGAAAATACATGAAAAAGTCGCAAATTTCGTCTTCGGATAGAGATTTCATGTTTTGTTTCTTTATTGCTCTTTTACCCTAGAAGTTTTTTCCACACTTGTGAACAGGGTTTTTTCCACATCAGCCGCTCCGCGTCTTGCGGAAATCGACTAGAAAAATTTCCGTACCGCGATTAAAAAGCACTAAAAACATTAAAATGTTTTCGTTCCGTGCGGAAAACTTCTCAAAAATTGTTTGCACGACCCCAAAAAAATCTGCGCTGAGCGGAAAAACCCTGCGTGGGAAAGGAAAATATTTTTTCACTGAAAGCGACCATAAAGTCATTTCATTTATGTATTCTTTTCTTTCAAGTTTTTTGAGACGTTATAGCTGAACCTATAACAATAGAGGATTGAATTTTCAAATTACCTGATAATTAATATTTTATCAACTTAACATGCTCTCTGAATATTTCGGATACTACCCTATCATAGAGTCTCTATGTGAAAAAAGGAAACAAAAGCGTGGGCCAACTTTAAAAAGCTACCTCGCAGTTTGTGGCGTCCAGATTCCCTGACATGGATCCAAGCTCATACCTTAAATCTGACACTAAGAAACCTAAGCGTTGCAAATGAAACTATGAAGTTGAAAAAAATGGATCTTTAGGTATCTTAAGACAAAGTTCTTGAACGAAAAGTTGTGGTTTCCCAAGTAGCTTGATAAATATCCCTGAATGAATTTGTAAACTGCGCGGAACGTTTTCAAAACTTGAAAGCGCTATAAATGACGAATTTATTTAGATTGTTTAAGCAACAAGAACAATCTTTTCGAACTCTTTTTTCCGGCTTTTGAGGCAAAAGGTCCGAACTTATTCAATTTAATAATCCTCTCTCTGTCCTAAATTTCGGGCAATCTACATATGACCTCGCATCCTTAGAGTCCGCTGACCGTCCGGTTTTCGTCATTTGTATGATTTGAAACAGATCCGTCTGTTGTATATTCGATAAAATCCGACAGTAAAATTTTCCCTGCATTATTTTCATTTTTTAGCCTGTACTAATATGAAGTACTTTTTTCTTCTGAAGGCCAAAACGTCTAACAACAATAGAAATTCAACTTCATGTACAAATTGGCGTAAAAAACCACTTTTAGATGAAGACAGCCAAAATACGTTGACCGAAGTAGCACAAATCACGAAACAAGTTGTGCTGAAACTCCGCGAAGACGACAACACGCAAAGCTGTTTCGGTGCCGAAAGGCCCAAACGGTATTTTGAATATTTAAATCAACTTTACTGGAATATTAAGCTAAATCTTCAATTTTGTAGAATTTCGCTACATTAATTTGACTAAACTGCCTGTTTTCGATTTTTAGCACAGCGAATGCGCCGAAACGCTACCCTTTGCCCGAATCGGGCAATTTCGAAGAAGATCAGAGCGTCATTTCTCGCAGAGAAAAGGATTTGAGTAAAGGATATAATTCGGAAGTTTACAAGCGATATAGAGAAGTTATTGCCAAGTACTGAAACAGCCGCTTGATTTTTTACGAGCGTTTTGAAACGAATTTTTTGCATTTGAAGAGCAGATCGCGTTAAAGGAGTACATCCCAGGACGCCGAATAAATATCTGAAAATGCCTCGCCGTTCTTGGGACACGCAGGTTCGTGTTTGGCGTCGATTGCTTTACGCTGCTGTGGATATGGATATACCGAGGTAATATGCAAATGCGTAAAATTTCATAAAATCACATTCCATGTTAGAAATCTGGTTAATTTGCTCTTTAATCTCGTAAGCTGTTATTTTTCGATTTTTTGCCGCCAAAACTGCCAGTCGTTTCGCTTTCACAGTAGCTCTTCTAGAAATTATTGTTAATTTATTGATTTCTCAACTCTGCTCGTAAATATCAGCTGGAAACCAGCCTAGAAATTTAGCAAGCTGTCGAACTTTTTCGCAAATAAGGTACGTAAGCATTGGGGATGGGACGAATCCCGGATTCGGTTGGATTCGGTCTTTTTTCTGGATTCAGATCCGGATTCGACTTCACTGATTTTCCAGATTCGCATTCGGTAGTCTTGCCCAAAATTTTAGACCGAATCCGAATTCATTGGAAAATGTCAAGTGTATGAGAAATATGTCGGAAAGGTGCGTTTCAGTGCATTTTAGAAGGTCGAAACCCTAAAATTTTCCGGCGCTTCGCGCCGGTAATGATTGTTTTCATCATTCCTTGCTATAATCCAGCTCGAGGACGACCATAAGCACGTCTATTCTACTTACTAGTTAGCATTCAATAGTTGTTACCACCCGGAATGTCTCACCTTATGATTTAATCAGTTTATCTTTCATATTGCGCGTTAGTATATCTGAGAAAATGAAGATTTTTTCAATTTTTTTCACAAAATTTTTCTGCGGTCCTCACAAATTTTTGCACTTTGTGAACATAATTTTTTTTCATTTTTGGCGAATGATTAGACGCCATCAGTTCGGGAAAGTGACCGATAGTGCTGTCGAATAATCTAAATTTGTGGTTGCTTTTCCGATTCTACAAATTTAATTGGTATTCTTTTAATATGATATTTTGCATTTTGTGCGACTATGAAAAGGGATTGAATTGAATAAAAAATTACAGCACTTTTCACGGAAATGAAAGTCGAATATATTCATTTTCCAGCGTTCTAGTATCAAAACTGCAAAAAAATTTGATGCTTCGCATTTACTAAAACTATTTAAGAATTTTGTTGTTTCGCCCAAATTTATGAAACATCGTTGACTTCAAGCTGATTTTTTAGCAGGTTAGCATGTTCAAAACATCCGCAAATTTTTAGCCAAGCATAGATATTAATGTAGGTTTAATGTTTAGCCAAGCATAGATATTAATGTCAGATTCGGATTCGGTACTTACTAATTTCCTGAATTCGGATTCGGAAACTACATAAAACTGGATTCGTCCCATCTCTAGTTAGCATACATTATATGTAGGCGTGGAGGTCTGGGGGGTTAGCCGGAGTTTTCTCATGAAGAATATTCATCAGTTGTTCAAACTTTATGGGAGGACAAACCTGTACGTTGATGTTTTCTGTCGGCTATAGTAAAATACAAATGCCACCAACCAGGCAAAACACATCTACATGTGGTGGAAAACCTCTACAAAACTTCGGTCACATGGCTAGACTATAGTGATCTTCCAAAGATTTGCCAGTCATATGGCTGAAATGGGCTAGTTATAGAAGAGAAACAATCGTTACGGTCGAAAAG
Organism: Romanomermis culicivorax; assembly: GCA_963922205.1. Taxonomy (NCBI): domain Eukaryota; kingdom Metazoa; phylum Nematoda; class Enoplea; order Mermithida; family Mermithidae; genus Romanomermis; species Romanomermis culicivorax. The sequence continues at coordinate 163,879 of CAWUHX010000163.1, read as the reverse complement.
GTATGTTTTTCGGTAAAAACATTTTTGAACAAAATTCGGTCTGAAATGTCAACTTTTTCTGTGCTTAACCACATCATAAATGTATACTTTTTTATGTTTTTTTCAGACATGATAAATCACTATTTTTGGACCGTTTTTTGCAATTTTTAAGCGAACTGATCGAAATTTTTATCCTTCGATGAATGATTACCCTAAAATTTCGAACAGTCATTCACCCCACTCATGAAATAATAATGAAAAAACGGAACTCATATATGCGTATGCGGGCCTGTAGCCAGGAATTTTTTTCGGGGTGGGCACTGAAACTGAAGGTCCCACCTTTGTCTTTTTTAAACGCATGAAACATTTCCCTCCCTACGAAATGTTTCGAGATGCTCTAGACATGCACGAAATGTTTCAAAATGTGCCAAACATGCACGACAATAATTCTTCAGGAGGAGGCTCCTTGGACCTTTCTTCGAGGAAGTGGGGTTGGGTGAGCAAGAAAAAACTAAAAAAAGCTCCGCAAGCATGTTTTTCATATAAAATATGTATAGAAATCATCAAAAATCTGTCTTGGAAAAATCATGGAGGGGGTGTTAAACGATTTTTTTCGGTCTAGGGTCTCAGATAAGAAGGTTTACATCCACCTGACCCTCCTATGTAAATGTATGATGTCGACCAGCAAAAACTTCTGCCATTTCCCATCATAGAGGGGTGAGTCATTGAAAGGAAAACTTCGAATTTTCCGACTAAAAAGTTCAGGTGGGTAAAAAATAGTGGCTATTCAGTTGTATTTATTGTCCGAATCGCAGAAAAATGAAATTTTAAACCATTTTTTTCCGAAAAAATGGGTTCCCAATAACGTTCCCCTATAGTAGCCATATGGTTAGTAAATCTTCTGATGTTCGTCGATGGTGGATTTCTGGAGAGATTCCTAAATGATCCTTTCCCCAACTACATTTACATGCAAAATGGTCAAGTCTTCAGGCCGAAAATTTTTAGCTGTGCGCGATTTCAATCTCATTACGCACCCAATTATCAGAGCCGTTCCTAGGGTGGGGGTGAACTGGACAGCCGCCTAGGGGCGCTAAAACTTTTAGTGTATGCTTGAAGAATGCCAGTACAAAGTAGTAAATCATCTGCCTAATAACGGCGTTGTGTACAGTAAATTTTGAAAAAATTGAAAGCCGCTAAAGCTGAGTTCGCCCGGGTCGCTAAAGTCCTTAGAACGGCCCTGTCAATTAGCTTCGTCCGTTCAATTCAGTTTTTCATTACTTCATCTCTGCTCAATTCATTGGTTCAGAAAATGATTTTTAGAAGAAAAAAATTTTCCTGCTCAATGGTTCTTCTCATTTTAGTGACGCTTCCTTCATTTCGTCGCTCAATACATCGGAAAATTGCTCGGAGACGACGAGTAAGCGAAAGGTTGCAGTTTTCTATAATAATTTTTCGAATAAAACTATTCAATTCGATCAGTTGCAGCCAGGGTTCTTTTTTAGCACGAGTCCCATTAGCACAGCTTTTAATTTTAATTTGTATTACTTTTTCTTAGCACCACTAAAATTTTCATTAGCACAGGCCCAACTTTATTAACACTGTGCTAAGAAAGAAAACCCTGATTGCAGCTTATATGCCCTGTAAAAATTATTTCATGAAACGAAAATCAACATTAACTTGGTTCAATTTGACTATTTATTTAAGACTGAGATACGTGCAGTGTTTGTTCGAGCTTTTTTTGTACAAGTACATGTACAAAAATCCGTTTTTCTACGTCGAAAATTGGGAATTTTGCGTTTATCTTAGTAAAAAACATCTTTCAGAGAAAATTTTCTCGCACTAGGAGAAAAGAAACGTTATTAAACATTGCGGTTTCAGTTCATATACTGCAAAATGCTAAAAAACTTCTAATGGATGTTGTTTTCCAATTGATGTTTTTAAATGTTCTTTCCAAGAGTCATTATAGTTGTTCATGTGTCAGTATTTGTAAAACAAAAGGAATAGAGTGAATTGAAAAAAATGTTGCCTAGAGACGTATTTTCAAAGTTTTCTCGGATGAGCTAATGAATTTTTTTAGTTATATCCTTTTAAAACTTGAAAAAGCGTATTATAACTAGGAAATGTCCAAATAATCTCTTTGTGCTTTCAAATCCCTACAAAATATTTTTAAGGAGCCTAAAGTGTGTGTCTTTTGCTCTCCAATGTAAAACACTGTATGTGTGAATTTTTCGGAACATCAGAAATTCAGCACTCAATTTTAGAATTCGTGTTAGTCTGCCCGTTTGTTGTCTTTTTTATGAAAAAATGAAATCAGGTCGTTGTGTATTATTGTTTCTAATTGTAAAAGTTTTCAGGTGAACGCGACGTCATGGAAGTGCATTGCGAGTTGGATGAAGATTTGACCCTGGCTGGTCTAAACAATAATGACGAAAGCACAATGAAAGGTTAATTTCACGAAAATGAGAGTTTCATGACTGGAAAATCGGTGCGGTTGAGTGAAACAGAACCAAAAGAAATTTGTGTCAAAATTTATACATCTGGTTTCGAACGCCAAGTAAACGATACTGTATCCTAATTTTTAAGCTTTCCAATTTTAAAAATGTTTTCCAGTAAATTTTCAACGCTCTGAGCTTTTTCGGCAATCGGACACGCGCGCCATCAATTCGAAGAGCTTTCAGACATAGATTGCTTTATCCCTCGTAGCGATGATTTTAAATCTGTGCAGGATCGTTTTCGTTGAGCAAAGAAATTAAATTTTTGCGCGGACAGCTTTTCGCAAATTAGATGCAGAGAATTGGCAGAACTATTTTTAATCATCCTGAAATTAATCTCGTTTTCCCACGATCAATTTTTTTTATCTCCGCTGTTTTTGTTTCAGCTCTTTCAACGGCAACGACCAAAACAAAAGGACCAACAGATTTTGCCCATCTGGCCAACGGCAGGACAAAATGAACGTTTGAAAAAAACAAACGATTTTTGTTAATTGTTACTCGTCGCATACCGGCGCTCCGTAAGGCTCATTCTTGTTTTACTTTTGGCTAAAATCTCCATCCGAATGTAAAGTCCAGATGTTTTCGAAATGGAGCGTTCCACCGGATTGTATATAAATTTACTTTCGCCCGCTTTATCATCATTTTCCCTGATTCTGTTCATCATTTTTTTAATATAAACGGATCAAATTGCACGGTAATGAATTATAAAACATAAAGAATCAACGCGCGTTTATAATTTTAGGTTCCCGTTATATTCCTCGCATATTACGTTTTGAATAAATTTCGGCTGAAGAATTTTTCTATCACATCGTGCAACAAACTCTGGATGGAAGTTTACTAGCATTCTCGCCTTTTTTGTGTTTTGTCTTGGCCACTTTCGACGCTATGCTTTTCTGGTAAATGCGGGAATTGAACTTTGGTTGGGGTATGCTAAAACATTTTTTCAATGACTGCGGAGATAAATTTGACGCCAAAAGTGTCAGTTTAAAACAATCATCTATTGCCACTGGTTAAAGTCCAGTCAGAATTTTTCCTGAAAACTTATACTTTACACAATCGGGAGATGAATCTCCCAAGGATATATTTGCATATACTGAGCCTGGAGGTCTGAGGGGTTAAGTGACTTTTTTGGGGCTAGGGTTCACCGATTACCCTTGTAATTTATATCTAAAACACCGTATAAGTGTACTCATGGCGGGAAGCGTCCAGAAGATTGACATTTTTTAGTATTTTTCCGACCAGAAGTATGGCCACCATAGGATAGGAAAACTCTGGGGGAAATCACCTAATGGTCAACCATATGGTCGACGATTCCTGGAAGGTTCCTCGCACATGGGGGGTAGGGGTAAACTGTCCTACCTGAGTCCCTGAGCAACCCAGGTCCGAAAAAGGTCGTCAAACCCCCTCCCCCCAACTTTCTCGAAGACAAGCTTTTTGAAGATAAAAATCTGCATATTTACGAAAAAGATGCTTTTGTTTCTGCTTCCCCACCTCCTCGGTAACACGTCCGAGGACCGTCTCTCTGGAAAATTTCTGTCATGCTTGCCTGGTTCCTATAAAGCTTCCTCCCCCCAATTACATTTACGGATACCTCCGGGAATTGGCTGTCATAGGCTAGGGTATGGTAATTCCCCCTTGGGGGTGAAAAAACTGAAAATGCAGATTTTTTCTATGGTCATTCTCATACGAAAATGGTCCAAAAAGCTTGCATTTTTTCACATTCCATGATCTATTATTGTAACAAAAATTTCGAACTTTTCGCCCAGCCGTTCTTTACAACTTTTGGTGCTATGACCCATACATGAAAACAACGCCTAACGGCACCAAGCCCAGCATATTCGAAAATTATTCTCATTACCTATCAAAGTTTGGAAGAAACCACATTCTCATCAATCGTCTAGTTTTAAAAATCATATTTGTTACAGTAAACGATGCTATTCTTACAAATCGTATTTTTGTCTTTGAATCTTTTTTTGGCAAAGACGGTTCAAAATTTTTGTATTTATAACATGATTGACTACAAGTGTCAAAATTTGGCCTTTTCAGATGCGCACGCTGCTTCAGATTCTGTGAAATTTCAGCTCACTTGATTGCTCCGCTGACGATGTGTACGCTGAATATTGCATAAACGGGTTTGTGGTCCGAAAAACAATAATTTTGAACGCTGTTATAAGCAACGTTTTGAACTATGGCGTCGACGTCCAATTTGTGAACGTTGTCGTTGCTGCGGAACAAAATTCTATCCTAAAAATTTTTGAGGTTTCCACATTAAAAGTGCATCAAAAAATCTAAATCTCAGTATAAGCCTTATGCAATATTTTGAAGGGGATTTGCACATAATTAATTACTAGAAAATTTGATATTATTTGCTACTTTGTGCTCGCTCAGTTTTTTTGACCAATTGAATTCTGCAGTGCAGTGCAAAAACGAAATATCTGAATCACCTCCAAAAATCCTCGGCTCTGTACATAGCATATAAACCATTAGGTCTTGCGTTTGATGTTTAGTGTTCATCGACTGTCAACTGAACCTTAATTTTTTTTTGAAAATTTTGCAACAACTATTGATTATGACCAGTTCACAATGTATAATTTTTCTGTGCTACATTTCATAAAAACCTTGCCGTGTATAAAAATAAAAACAGATTTCTGATGATTTCAAAATGTTTATGATCATCTATAGTTCAACGTTATTTCAAATGAGTTTTAGACGTGAAAATTCCCATGATTCGCTACACAGTCAACTTGTAAAAAATATCGATTTACGATCATACATGCACAGCATAGAAATTCTGCTGGGGTCAGCCAGGACAGGGTGTGGAACACAATTTTTTTTCGTTCATGATAACGAAAAGAAAGTATTCTAACATTGTAACAGCATATTTTTCAACCCATATTAGTCAGTATGTGAAATTATTTGCTCAGACAGCACTTTTCAAAGTTTTTATGTTACTTTTTTGGAATCAAGTATGATTTGATCAGAAAAATTGTTAAACTACAGCATCATTTCCATTTTTATGAAACTTTCACTTCTTTCTTGCTCATTTTCCTTCGTCATCTTCTCAATGATAACTGAGAAAGTCAAATCTGCTGAGGATCGAAACCCCCCAAACCCCCCACGTGCACGATGCATGTTTTTTGTTTGCAATAATTTTTTTTTGCTTTTCCGAAGCCCATTGAAAAAACAGACCGTGGGTCAGGCTAGTCCGCCACCAAAAAACTTTCCCATTTTGATATTTTTCAATGATTGACACTATAGATCTGAGATCGACAGATACCTTCTCCGAAATGATACACAAACTCACTGTATAAGCTGGGGCTCTCTGTTTAGCCGATGTGTCGAATTCGTCGCAACCAATATCATATTTATAAGTGGGTAGAAAGTTCACCGGTCCTTCTTGGAACCCATTGAATGTGCTATCTATAGACAACAGAAAAATAGGTCGAAAAATATTTGAATTTGAATTATGCTGACGTACTGTTTCTAATCTCTTGCCTCAATTGATCTTTCTCCAATAATTTGGCGATTATTTGTTCGCGGGTTTTGTCCGATGATCTGATCAGTTTTTCTATCTCGAATCTTGATTCGCCGATTCTGATAAAAAAGACATACTCAGGCGTGCAGTAAGCGAATATATGTCCTCAAAGTTTGAAGATTCCACATGCGCTTTTTTTCGTAGACAAATTTATAGCTTCATGACGATATGGCTTAGAAAAATTGGAACGATATGAAATATTGATTTTTACGAACGTTTTATATGACACTGTTTGATGAGTTTTTCACAATATCGAATTTTTTCTGCCAACACAACCGAAAAGTGACAAATTCAGTCCTATAAATCTTACAGTAAATAGCCACTCAGATGGCTTCGCTCCCAGTCCAAATACGAAGCTCTGGACGCGGTCATCAAGGCTAAGACCTCAGTCAGGACTGTGATCACGAGCCAGCTTCCCGCTCAGAGAACGAAGCTACCATTCGTCATCATGGCTCTGGAGGTGATTCCAGTTTGATGATGTTGAATGAACGCTTACTACAGAACTGATCCTGTGAAGTAAGGTCTGAATGCTGTATGGCCTCTTAAGGTGTATACCATAACGTGAAACATTAACTCTACGGGTGCAAATTAAATCAACAAATGACTTTTCTTTGTTCTTTCAACGTGTTTTTATTTTTAGCATCCCAAATTTACCTGATATGGACTAGTTTCTAATTCTCATTCGAGACATTAGTCAGAAATTTGAAGCTGCTTATCATCTCATAAGTTATAGGGCTTTCCAGTGATTTAAACCTCAACTTACAATTGGCTCCAGAAATAGTAAGTCCAGAAAAAACCAACACTGGTGGCCCGGGATCCGACTGCTCCAACCGAACCTAAACCATATAATACGATGATGATCACTCGTAGGACCATTCGGTTGTGTCCCGTTACCTCGAACGTTCCGTTACCCCGAACATGACTTATAGTTGTAATTATAATACTCCAAGACTATCAATATCCCCTTATACCAAATAATGATTAAAGGCAAAATATAAAAATTTCGTGTAATCCCAAAATTTTATTTTCATCTTTCTGAGGCTTAGGCTTAGACTTAGACTCAGACTCAGATTTAGGCTTAGACTTAGGCTCAAGCATAGACTTAGGCTTAGGCTCAGACCAGTGTTTTTTTACCTACGAGTCACAAGTCAAGTGGCTTAGAAATGTACATATTGAGCATCACGGCAATCGATCAAAAAAGAGATGTCATTCAACATTTATTCAATAACATTTTAGAGCTGTTAATTCATAAAAATTCAGGAAACATTTGAAATTTTTGAGTTTGATCGAAGTCTAATCTACAAGCATTGTGGAAAAAATTTTCCTGCAAACTATCCAAGAACATAATGACTTTATGAGAAATCGACGGTTAAGTCCTTTATGATGACAAGTGAGAGCCCAAAAAACTATTAATCTTTCCTGCCTGAAACGCTGGGAAAATTTTTTGGGTAACGACATTCTGCGATGCAGGAAAATCACTTTTCCAAACACTTATTGGAAGAATTAGATTCGAATTTTCTGTTCAAAAATTGTAATTTCTAGAATTTTATGTTTGAAAAATTTTAAAACCATTTATTTATTCACACACTCTCATGAACTTGGCCGAAAAGATATGAGTAGGAAGAGTAGAAATTTCCGAAAACTACTTCCATGAAGCTTTTGGATTGATTTTACGTTAAGAAAAGAATAATCGCTTCAAAAAGTTTACAGACTTGACGTATTGATCTTTCTCGAAAAATATGTCAAGGGAAAAATGTGAATCTTCATTAAATATCAAGATGAAATATTGAAGATTACCAATTAAAACATGAGATAATACGTTTAAGATGATTAAAACTATTAAAGATTAAATGATAAATGAAGGAAGACATGTTAGAAGCAGCGCCTGAGCTAGGAAATGAATAATAATGCATATTTAAGTTATAACCGGTGCGAAGCGCCGGAAAATTTTGAGATTATGACCTTCTAAAATGCACCAAAATGCATCTTTTCTGTATCCGATATGGTCAAACACATGACTCAAAAAATTCTGACAAGCCATTTTGGCTTGTTGGACTAAAATTCTACAAGCCATTTTGTCAGTCTAACAAGCCATGGCTTGTAAAATGCTAAAAAAACTATGGCTCAGACTAAGGCTAGGCTCATTTTAGATAACGGGATCCTTTTGAACATTGATAACAATGTTCGAAGTAACGAGAATTTTATGCATTATTCGAGATAATGGGACGTTCGAGGTAAGGGTCACAATCGACCATTCTCCCTTGGAAAACCCTTTAAGACTTTTCACTTGTTCAAGCAAATTTGATTGAAATATTTCGAGAAATTGATGGAGGGTCTCCTCTGAAGACAAACGTGTTGTGGTGCATTGGATAGCCCACAGCAACCCAAATAATTTTAAACTGAGTCGCCCTTATTTGCGTAAATAGGCTAAACAATCGAAAGTTTACCTACGTCTGTCGTCAAGAACTATTATGTGGACAAGTGGAAAATCATATTCGATGAAGCACTCTAATATAATAAACGTTTTCTCACAGGAAGACAATCTGATCTCGCACCATTAACAATCTGCTAGCTTTTGAACTTCAATTTCAGTTCAGAACCCTGTATTTCATGGAATCAAACGCTTCTTATCCGACATTATTGTAATGCTCACAGTTGTTTGTTTGTATGAATGAGCGTCCCAGCATCCTTTAATCTTTCCTCGTTGATGAGATTTGAGATTGGTGAACTAACTATTCCGGATCACATTTGTGTAAATTTTAGTGTAAATATAGTCTATGGCAGACATGCACGGCAAAAATTTTCCAAAGGAGGACGGTCCTCGGACTGTTTTTCATACACAGTATGCATAAAAATAATCAAAAAACTGTCTTCGTGAAAGTTCAGGGGGGTGTCCACGGTCTCAGGTGGAAAGATTTACCGGGTACCCGACTCGATATACATGGTCTATGGGCAAAAAGGAGAGTGTAACATCACTTGCACGCCTATAGGCTGCACTGCACAGCGTATAAATCAATCAAATTTCAGTTATCTATCAGTTTTCTAAAAGTGCTTGTAAATTACAAGAGTAAAAGGCAAGTGCTAAAGTGCATGCGTTATGCAAACTATATAATTTTTTCTTTTTAAATATAAAACCGTTTTATGATAAACAAATTATAACCATAATTCTACCAAAAATGAAGCTATGATATTTTAAATCCAGTTTTATTAGAAAGACTTTATCGATTGTTGCCCAATTTGCCGTATTTTGAAAGAAAACAAAATTCCTACTGCTTCCAGAATTGGGGTCAAACACCACTGAGTGACGTCAGAAACTTTGTGAGGGATGTCTATATCCCCCTCAAAAAATGCACTTAGGAGATGAGGTATATGACACCTCCTACTTGAAACGCCAAACAAGAACTTCTATAAAAATAGAAAACTTATATAAATTGACAACAAATAGCCAAAAAATTAATTTTTCGTGCCAAATGATTTTTTTGAGGAAAATTTTTACCACTCGCATATCCTCCCCCCAAAATTTTTCCCCCGTATTTCATCTCCTAGATTTTCCCAATTGAAAAATTTTCGCCCTGCATCTCTACCGATGTATGGCCACGAATCTGTGAAAATTGCTTCCTTTTTCTCACCTAAAATTCAAATCGCCGAACCAAAAAACGCCGTGTACTTTATCTATGGCCGAATATCCGCTCAAATTTAAATGCCTCAAGTCCAATTGCCGCACAATCTTCCTATAATCTTTAACGCGGAGTAACAAGCTTTTACCGTCTGAAAAATTTTTTTCTCTAAAAAAAGAACAAATAAACAGAGAAACGAACAAATTTACGCGATAAGTGGCAAGAAATGAATAACAACGATGTACCGAAAAGTTTGAAACCGACAGCCAAAGCACCTTTGGTTCTCAATTTGGTAGCCGTTCGGGTGTAAATGCTGCATTGATCGACGGCTGAAATGGGAAAAATAGAAAAAAAGAAAACGATTTTATAGAAACAACCATAATGCAATCGTCTTTAAATCATCAAATACTCGAAACTATGAAGTCAAAAGACAAAATCCGCCCGTTCTTGATTTTACGTTAGTCTTTCAACCTTCGTTTTTGTTTGAAACAATGGCTTTAGAGAATTTCAACTGTCAAAAGAGTGTCCTAAAAAATGTCCGCATATATACAATTTTCAACTTTTCTTATCGAGCAGTTCAATCTCAGAACCGGTTATTTGTATGAGTTAGAGGTCATACATCTAACAGCTAACCTGCGTGTTGGAGGGGTCTGAGTCTGGCGAAGGGGACGAAAGTGATAGAAAAGAACGAATTTTGACTCCAAAAATTGACAAAAATGTTCCATTTAAGGGATTCTTCATGGCCAGAGAATTCAGAATTCTCTAGTCAAATTTGATCATTTCAACGCAATTTTTGGTCAGAAGTGGAGGTTGGAACAGCTGCCCTCAGTTTCGGCCTTTCCAAAATTCCGGACTTATGCTCTCACGCGACATATTGTTTAGTTGGAAATGTTAAAAATGTATCAAATAGTACTTGCTTACCGTTCTCAATTTTCGCAGCATTTCTAGAAAAACATGTAAGTTCAAAAATTTTCAAGTTTTCAGCAGATAAAACGTTTTACTGGCTCTAGCGTCAAAGTCACTCGAATAAGATGCAATGAACTATACCAGAATGTTTCCCGTGGAAACAATTTTTGGATTAGTACAAAAACTAAGCCTGGTTCATCATGTTTCTGCCTCTGTATAAAAATCATCGTAAATTTTTTTTGTCCACGAAATGCGTCAACAATCTACATCAAATCTTATTGAGACTGTAAACATGAATAGAAAACTCACAAGATATGAACCAAATAAGCTCCCTCCTAACGAAAATTGCCAAATGTTGGACGCCCAGGGCTACCGAATGGAAAAGCACCTGCCGACATCCATTGAGACACTGTTGAATTTTTGACTCCCAGTCGCTAAAATCCTGGCTAAGGAAGAAAGATTCAGAGCGAAAGTCCAATTGAATACGATTGATTAGAAGAGTGTCTTTTTTGAGGTCTTACGAATTCAGAGGAGCTTCTTGAATGCCGATAGCGTAGATGTCGGCAGCGTGGGCGAAGTCTTCGGCCAACAACCAGTCTCGTAGAGATTCAGCTGGAACGCCCTGAACAGTAGAATTTATGATATTGAGCCGATAGAAAATGAAGCAATGTAAGGGTTTTATGTGTCAACAAGAAAGTCTGGAAAGGCATTCCATGCAATCATGAAAACTGAGTTCAAGTCTCCCATGTCATAGCAGGGCACAACGAATTTTCCTTCCAGCTAAAGACGAATGTCAAATTAATCAGTTTCATGTGACACTTGAACATTTGATGCGTTCCGTGATTTGCATCTTTCAATTTTCAGCAGTTTATGAATCTTCTACGAAAATGTTTCTTTTCACGACGCGGTATGACAAATTACGAAAAGCAAATTTTTGGACATGATATGGCGAAGGTCACGACTATGGATTATTGAAGGCCTGAAAGACCCACACGAGAAATGAGATCAAGTCTTTCGATCCAAAACGCATCAGATGAGAATGCTCATTTTTCGGAATCACGTGAATTTCGGGTATAATTCGAATTTACGCATTTTTCCAGAGGAGTGGTTAGACCTGACCCAGCGGAACCATTCCATTACTTTTTCAGCTACGTTGTACGTCCCGATATAGACCACGGCCCGACCATCCGGAAAGTATTTCCTTATCTCGTCGTCGTTCATCATTTCATTACGATTGAAATGGTGACCGGCCAAGTAGGTCCTTAAAGATACGTGCAATGTGAAATATGACAATGTACTCTATGAAGCTATTGTCCATGAAGTGATCAATTGTTTAAAAAAGTTTATGTGCAATCAGTTCCTAACTGACCTGTGTGCAGCTTTTGAATTTACTTCCCTGGTACGTATTGCAGCTTCCACGATCCATTTTACAGGGTAATTCAAATGGTCATCAGTAATATGAACCATGTGCAATTTTAAAAATTATTATCAGTTCATTTAGCTATCATTAGTTCCTTGATCTGTTTCGTCTATGATACTGAATTTCTCTCCCTGCTACTTACTGTATGCTTCAAAATCAATTTTATTGATAAATTGAACTTATCGGAAGACATAAAATAATAACATTAAGCTACAATAAACTCATCGAATCTCAAAAAAGCATATCGAATACTATAATCCATTCAATTTAAAATGATATTCTAAAATGTAGGTTCAATTCAATACGCAATTTTCACCTTATACAAAACTTTGTACTATAAAAAACGTTAATTTCTTCGTGAGAATGTGAAAGGCCAAAAAAATTGAAAAAACATCATGCTTATTCACTGTCGATTTGGACAGAACAGCGTATGCACCTCCGTGCAACTCGAGAAACTTTGACCACCTAACCGGGCTATTGAAGGAAATTTTCAGCTGTTTTGACTCCCTGACGAATAAATTCTTTCATTTTGATTACAGTTTTAGATTTGCTGAACTTACTTTCATGCGATCGCTAAATCGATTATTTCAAAATGAAAAGAGTGTAAAAAACTTTTCTACTAACTTGGCTCTGGCTTCTGAAATCGGAATTTTCTTTATACGCGTGGATCCTCTCCTGCGATCATCGTTCATTATAGGATCTTCGCTGGAACAGGGTTCCTGATCGGACGAGGGACTCTTGATACTAGGCGAAGTGCTACAACCCGAAGAAGATTGCACAAGGCTTTTGTTGCAGCCGCGATCATTGATGTCCGATTCGGATTTTTCCTCAACTTTCCGTTCGTCGACCTTCGAAAGTAGGCGATCGTCGTTGGCGTAATATATTCCAATTCCTTTTTGTTGCTGATAAGGTATCGATTCTTTGACATTTGACGATGATGGAATGACAACTATTTCGTCGTCGGGTTGGGAGTAAGATGAGCAATGGGAGCAGCACGGTTCGTCTTCTGGCTTGACGACGTTGTCGTGATTTTTGATTTTGACAAGGGCCGGTTCATCTTGTGATTTTAAGGAGACTTCGCCCTTTTGATTTTCGAGTTCACCTTGGAATAAGAAATAATGATATTTGTGGAGTGGTCGTTTGTACTGTTTCCCTATGAACAAGTATCAAAAAGAGGAATTTTGGTACACAGGCAGTACAATGCCAAAAATTAGTCAGAAGGTTATTGTGAGGTGGAAATCAAGCTAATGAAACTGATACTTGAATAGGCACCTGACAGGCGGTAAAAATGCAACATGGGGACATTTCTGCAAACATCATAGCTTTTATTCTATTCCTTGCCTAGTCTTCGGCCGCATTAATACTTCATGACACGGTCACGGTAGCAGTGACCAATCGAATTTGAGTGCACGTAACATGCAGCCAATCATATTTAACGTCAGTTTTACCTAGCGCAGCCTGATTGACCGCCGTGGCCGTGCCGTGAGGTATAAATGCGGTTTCTGTCCTGCTGAAATTGATTCAACTCTTGATCAGAAAAATTAGAGTTCTCCGTTTTTTCTGTTTGTGTAGATTGGACATTTACTGTAGCTGTTGGGAACTTTATATTGATGGCCATTTTCAAGCCTGTACGATCAGTGAGGATGAGAGGGACCCTCTGAAAACGGAGCCGTGTAAAAAAAGTTGGATAACTTGCAGTAAGTATTTATGACATTACCAGCTCACTTATAGCCTGTTTTTCTTCAAATGCTTGTAAATATATCAAGAGTGAAAAGTGAATACTATTTCATATCTGTGCCATTTCCTGCTAAACCATATGTCGAAAGGACCGGAAATTATGAGTCTTTTCAATTAACTCTTGCTATTTTTTAGTGAAAATCTCCTTCAATAGAAGCTTCGTGCAAACGAATTTGGGGGAAGTACTTATCGTTTGTCACTTTTCCATTTACATTTTATAGAAAACGGACTACAGTTTTTTGACTTTTAAAATGTTACTGTTTTCGTCGACATCAATTTTGTGTGGAAAATAGTGATACGCTCCGAATATTGTGACAAATCACAAAGAAAAGATGCAGTAGGTTTCAAAATAATTTAGAAATCATTGACTGGCAGGATCGATTACGTCTATACATGGTTTTAAGGGGGTTTGCTGGGGGTGATGCTGATCCCCGGCAGAACCCTAGCTGACCACCTAGAATTTCTATTTTTATACTATGAAATGCCGAAATAATTTTTTTGTCAAATAAATGTCGCAAAAATATATTAAGCATAAAATAAGTACAATTTCAAAATAGTCCAGTGCTCATTAAAGACTTGATCTTGTAAAGACTCGGAAATTTCACGTAAAAATTCTGGAAATTATCAGAAAAAATGTTCAAATTTTTTGTTAGAACTGAAAAAGCACACAGAGAAACATCTCAAAACAAAGTTTGTAGTTAGACTGATCAACTTCGACTGAATTATGAACACTTTTGAAAAAATTTCGGTCTGGCTGGCCCCCCTCCCGAAAATTATGTTACGAGTATTTATGTTTCATATTTATTTTTATATTTATTCACGACTACACATGTATGTGTATGGATATGTACAAAAACACACAATTTTTCAATTATGGTTGAAACTCATAAACTCATTACAAGACAAAGTTCATGAGATTTAATTTCCTGTGAGGCTTATACGCAGCTACCATTATACTGTGAGACTTTATACTGTGAGGCTTATACGAAGCTACCATATGTACCGGGAAAAATATGTTGCAACAGGCTTTCCTGAAATTTCACTTACGAGAATCTTCTACAGTTTCATTTTGCAGTTGGTCGATATTTTTCGGAGCCACTTCATTCCTCTTCTTTTTGCCCCTCGAAGCGACCGCAGTAAGCAGTTTTTTGGGTAATAATTTACCCTTTTTCATCACAAATATATCAATATTAAGCCTTTTAAGAGCAAAACACTGGTGGTACTACACGTAGAAATTTCTACAATTTTTCATTGGAAAAGCTTATAATATGCCAGGTGAGCATTCCTATAAAGCTTCGCGAAATGCCATATATTTCTCTCTAATTTTCAGTAGTTGTCAAGGAAACAACTGTCAATCATTTTTCAGCAGGTAAAAAGAGACATCGGGAAAATTAGGCTTTTGGGATATTGATGCCATCGAACAATTGTACTATCTTGATAGTATTTGATAAGACAGCTTTCTCCAAGGACATAAAAACTGATGTTATAGATGATAAAAAACACATGAGGTTCGAGCAGCTTTTTTACATCAGACTGAGCTACAGTAATCGCTGAGTTTTAGCCGCTGTTTTGTGTTCTTGACGATGAGAAAAATTTTATTAACTTTCGAGAATATAGACATTTTCAAATTTGAAGGATTTTCTTCAGAACCTAGATTTCCAAGATGTTATATTAGAGAATTGCGGGTCAAATAACTTGATGTACATTCGAATATTTCAGCTCTGTTTAGCCATGTTGTTCAATAACGTTGGCCTGTGACAATAACTGATTTCGCCAGTTTACTATATTCACGACATTGATTCAAAAAGCACGGGAGCTTCTTGCCGAGGAGATATGGCCCTCGGAAATGGATAGGAAGCATTCAGTCACTGAGTTACGATTGTAGAACTTTTTGAGTAAACAATTTTACAGTAATTTTCAAAAAACTTTATCCTTGCCGAAAATGGTCCTCCAACGAAATATATTTTTGGAAAAAAATGGCCATACGGTTATTCTGACGAAGCAGCGTATTTTGTACAATTTCACAAGCACGCGTGTTTTCTTGGCTAGAGCGGGCAACAGAGTCTATAGTTCGAATCTTCGGTCGATAAGCAGGCCGTGTTCTTCGGACATCTTTGCGGTACCCAAACGTCCGAACCTTGGCCACAAGCTATAATTTCGCCAGAAAAATGATGGACAGCAGCCACGTCTTTCGTGCATCGCCGTCGCGGTGCTGAAAAATGACAAAGTTGGAATTCGTCCGAATAATTACAGGGTGTCTCAGAAACTTGTATGTTTTTTTGAATCATTTTATGGTAAAGTTATGAATTCTTCTGACATGAGAAGTTGAAATATAATTGAGAATCATTTCAGCAAAAGAGTATCAAGTCATGATGCGTACATGTAAATCATTTCTCAAAATTTTTGACGTCAGACAGATTCAGCAAATCAGCATTGAGCCTCATTTCGTAAAAAATGGACTGATGAAAAACATCAATTTTAGAGAATTCCCAAAACAGACTGGTGATACCACAAAGAAGCAGCTAACACAAAGATCATCGACTCAAAATTTGACACATTGTTATGAATTTTGAGTCGATTCCACCACAGATCAAGTAAATTTTTACCACTTAAGTTCATTATAGCTCATTTACTTCGAGATGGAATAGTAAAAACGATGAATTTTTTCATGACAAAAGAGGTCAAAATCATAGAAACAACATTAGGCTTATCCTCTTTTGATCTACAGTGTGTTTTTTATAAAATGCTTCCAAAAAGAAAAATGACACAAATCAGTACGGTTGTCAAAATCGTTTGCATAGAGCTCTTTCTGTAAAATGTTTTGCTCTAAAAATTGTTAAAGGTTAGGTCAGTACGCTCACAAGTTTCCAGTCCTATACGATACATTGTTCATCAGCAAATCGTGAAAATCTGAAATACTACTTGCTTTCCACTTTCATTGTTTAGAAGCATTTCGAGAAAAACAGACTATAAATATAATCATGAGAAAAGCCTATTCGAGAAAATTTGGCGATCTAGTCAAGTTATTGAACAAAGTCATTAATTTGCTTCTTTGCCGTCTGTAAACGATAAAACTTTTCCCATCGATTACAGTCAGGCTTTCTATTTTTCATAAATTTTGTCAAGACATGATTAGCTTATCCGAAATTGCCAATTTCTAAACAGCTTTTTGGAATCATATTTTTACAAAAAACCTTTTTGAAAAGTCACTGCTCAATTTCTGTTCCCGACTATATTTCAAAAAAATTTATCCAATTTATTACGTGACGAATATGTTATATAAATCGGAGCCCCTGTAGGATTCAACATTCAGGATTCAACATTCTGGAAGGAAGAGAATTGTGCATAATGGTTTTCTTTTTTGAATTTCCTCATTATGCATACCAAATTTCAATAAAACGTGTTGATAATTCAATAAAAATGATAAATTTATTCATTTCGTAGAGCAAAGCAGTAGCCGAAAAGCTTTAGACATTAAATCATGAACAGTGGATGAATCGACACTTCGTGCCTATATTAATATAGTATGTTTTTTATAAAATGCTTCCAAATAGAAAAGTGACACAAATCAGTACTGTCGTCAAAATCGTTTACATAAAGTTCTTACTGTAAAATTTTTCGCTCGAAAAATTGGTAAAGGTTAGGTCAGTATACTCACAAATTTCCAGTCCTACATGATATATTGTTTAGTAGAAAATCGCAAAAATCTGAAATACTACTTGCTTTCCACTATCATTATTTGGAAGCATTTCAAGAAAAACAGACTATAGGTGGCTAATTGACATGATGGCTGGAATCAACGGCGGCTGAATTACTACAGACACCCTTGGCCTCCGAAGATGTCCAGTTTTATTATTATCTACAGAAAACAAAAAACTATAGAAGAGTAGAATATAATCAATTGAAAAATGAAAAGAGATAAGTATAACCCTGACGTACTGTAGTACTTTTTGCTCAGCAACGGGTAGCACTTAGTAAACTCACACATTTCCAGTCCTATGCGACACATGGTTTAGCAGGAAATGGTAAAAATATGAAATAGTATTTGCAAGACGGTAGATAAGAGATATATTACTTCACGATTTATGGATTCGTAGGAGATGGAGTGAATCCCTGCGAACTGAACCGCACATGGCACTGTAACTTGCGTAACATTTTAGTCCTGCATTTTACCCTAAACCTACGTCTTTTTGTCGTCCTCGTTAGGAACTTTCTGGTAGTAATCGTCGTCGTAGCTTTCGCGACGAACGGCGATTTCGTCGTTGAAGGTTTATCCGTGGCGCCATTGGCTTTTCTAATTTTAGTAGTCGTAGAAGTGGTATTTTTGGAGATTTTCAATAGTTCAACTTTCTCTATACGACTAATTTCTTTTTTATTTTCGTTATTGTCATTACCATTGTCTTTCGATTCTAAAATTTTCGATTCGTCGTCGGAATTTTCGTGTTGAATTTCCACCGTAACGCTCTTCAATTGGACGGAGGCGTTTTTCGGGGGCGGAGTTACCGGATTACCTGTGTAAGAAAAAAGTGGCCATGATGAGGACCAGCGTTTTTTTAGAAAAAAACACGATGAGATCTGTCGACTGGTATTCATAACCACCAATTTTTGTCTGGGAAGACAAAATTTGTGGTGAATGTAATTGCCCAAGTATCATGCTAACGCCATTTAAATTTGAATTCTCTGTTATCTTTCCGACCGACTTCCCAACAACGGAAAATTTCACAATTCCTATTTATACCTTCCAGTACATACATACCGATTTCATCAAAATATAAATATTCGACTTCAACATCGCCTTTGTCCAATAAAGTCGCCGTTTTTCGATCGAATTTCGTGTCGGTCGATCCGGAAGGAAAATCTATATAAATTACCTCACGATCACTATTTTCCAAACTAGAAGATTTTGGAACTGGTTGTCTTGTTTCGCCTATCGAAGTTGTATTTTTCTTTTTAGCACTTCTCGACATAAATTGACTCAATTTTTTGACGTCGCCCATGCTGACGGCGAAATTATCGTTTGTTGAGATCGATTCGACGGATTTTTCGGCGGATTTTAAGGGCAATATTTTGGTGGTAGGTAAAATTTTTTTCGTCGTCGTCGTGAAACTTTCTTCCTCATCATCCCCTGTCTCTTTCTCCTCAAATTTGGTACCATTTTCGTTAGATTTTGACGCCGACTTTGTAGAAATTGTGGTCAATTTTGTCTTTCGAACCGATTTAGTTGTCGATATTGCTTCGGCTTCGTTGGAAAATTTTCGATTTTTTTCTTTTGACTCAAGAAAAAAAATAGTTATTAACAAGCTAGCAATATCAGTGAAAATTCGTCAATGATCGTTTACTGTAGCTTTGCGAGCAAAAAGAATCTTGAATTGAGATTCTCACTTTTGGAATGTATAGTAAAAGTAAGAACTCTCGGGCCTGGGTAAAATCCGAAAACATATACGGAATTTGGCTTAATTTGAGGCCTGGATGATCCAGAATTGCCGGATACTACCTCAACAATTTTTGGATGCGGCAGGTCTTCGAAAAAGTAAAGGCTTTATTGAAAAGGTGACTCGGCTCCTGTGGCATAATTTGAAAATAAAGGCCCATCTGTACTTTCTTCGCTAAAAAACATACGCAAGCGATTTGCTCTTTAAGTATTGGAGCAGTTTCAGTATATAATACATCGCAAGGTAGATATTGAAATTTCCGATCGAAAGATACCCAACACCGTCGACATGTACCTACTGAGCGCTTTAAATCCAGCTTTGACGCAAGAAACGTAAGAAACGCAAGATGCTTACAAAATAGCTGATTTCTGCCACATTATGCAAATTTTTTTTGCAAAATATACTTCACTGGATAGAACTCGTCAAGATGAGAAAATGAGGGATTCGTTCCATTTTGATCGTTGCAATCACTTGCGACAGCTTTTCGAGAAAAAAGTATAGATGGGCCTTAACGTACTGAAAAACCATTTAAAGAACGTAACTGTAACTTACTAACTGTGACGATGATGGTAATGACGACAGGGTTTCTGATTCTCGAGTTTCTTTCCGCAGTTTTTTCGTTTTCTTTTTTTTAGGTGCTTTAGTACTCAATAATCTCGTTTTTTTCGTCTTCTTCGGTTTCAATGTTGTTGATACCGATTTTTTTTGTTCTTCCTCCGATTCCTCTTCGGTTGATTCGATTTTCGGACTTATAGTACCTATAGTGAAAATCAATTTTCAAAATTCCAGTACTTGCTAGCGTGTGTTTTACCAGAGTTCCCAAAATATTAGTTACAATAATAAATGATATATGGCTTCAAAAAGATACATCCAAGCAAGCTACTGTAAAATTGACATGACCAGCAACGTAATTAGTACTTCAATTGTAGATATTCTTCCAAATACCAGAAAATTCTCCAATTTTCAAAGACTATTGGTAATCCCTTAGAATCACCTTTGAAACCTTTAGGCGTTATGCCGGGTGGTCCGAAAGATTTTCTTTTCCTCGTAGAACTTTTTCGAAAAAAAGGAGTCGGGGGCGATGGCCGGGCTTCTTCGCTACTGCTAAGGACGGCCAAAAATTTATTCGAAGAACGAAAATCGGCTGGTTCCGTGTGACCCGTGCCCGGTGAACTAAAAGCCGGCGACCCTGAAAATTCAGAAATTCTCGAATTTATAGATTCGGATGAGTTTAAAAAATTGAACTGTGAATCAATCTATCTCAAAAGAACAAAATGGGTATAAAATAATAGAACTTGAAGAGTTTCGTTTAAATGTAATTAAAATTACCCGAAGTTTGAAATTAATCGAACATATGGCTACAAATTTTACCAATTTCCGAGCTTCCACTAGAAGCGGGATTCGTAGATGAACTTCTACGGCTTTGGGCTTCTTTCCATTTTTCCAATTTTCTTTGAGCTTCAGAGGTAAATTCCCGATCCAGTTCACCTGAAAATCTAGCTATGAAAATCTTGCA
This sequence comes from Romanomermis culicivorax, assembly GCA_963922205.1. Taxonomy (NCBI): domain Eukaryota; kingdom Metazoa; phylum Nematoda; class Enoplea; order Mermithida; family Mermithidae; genus Romanomermis; species Romanomermis culicivorax. The sequence goes on along the minus strand of CAWUHX010000163.1, from coordinate 143,245 downwards.
CTTTGATCCATAGTGTTCACAATACTTTGACTTTTGACCTCGTAGTCGCAATGTTCGATGACCACTTGACCATTCCTGAAAAATAGGAGTTCTGGGGAATTATGCCAACATGATGAAAACAATCCTCAAGTTCCAAACTTTTACCTGAATCCAAAACCCGTCAATAACAAAGGTCTCTTCTCTACAATGACCTCGGGTTCGTCTTGACTCGGCCAATTATAAAGTACTTGCTCGCAGTTCCTTTTTTTCCTGTCGCGAAGAGTACAGCATAGGAATCCGTACCTAAAAAATTCGAATTTTCGTGCAGAGCGAAAAACACACGAAAACACAATTTTACATGGTAGATTCTTGTCGCACGATTCCGGCGATGAATTCTTCGCCGTGGCAGGTCATCGACGGTTCGAAATTCGACGGTATTTCGTGGTATTTGGTCCAACGGCATTTCTCCTGGAAAAAATCAATTTTACGCAGCATACTGTATGATTTTCTTGTACTATTGAATTAGTATTTCCATATTCACAAAAAAGATATTGAAACTTAGCTCAAAAGAAGTATTACTTTCGAACTCAGCTAGGCAGTTAGAACCAAAACTTTGAAGTCACTGATGTTGAAGGATAGAATAGCTAACCCGAATATACCCTAGAAAAATTTAGCTATTGGTTCATAGAAAAATTTTCATCTTTACCGCAATACTTTAAATTTATGAAAATTTCACATGAGATTCTACAGTAAAAGCTTTGTGGAAACGATTTTGACCCCAGAGCTAACATCTGTAAGTTTATCCTTATATTTCATAATAAATGTCGAAAAAGTTTTTGGTCACTGAATTGGTAACACTTCTGTTCAGTTTGCATACTAACATGATCAGTGGAGAACTCGGAAAGAGAAAATTGAAAAATAGAAAAAAATCCAGATCCGTTTGCATTGCAATCCACTAGTTGGAGCGAGTAGGTCAAAAAATGAATAAATTATTTTGAATCAAAGAGCCTCAAATTCTAAAAGTGATTTCCTGCTGAAACTAAGGATTTTGGAAAATTGAAAATTCACCAAATGCTCAATGCTCTCATTGTAGGATGAAAACTTCCTCGATATGCATAACCTATAGTGAAGCAAGTCTGAAGTCGGGAAAATAGGGACTACCGAGTGAGAAAAAATAACAAAAAAACATAGGTACATAAATTAAGACTGCAAAATTTAGTATACAATAGCTTCACTACCCTTACTAAATCAGGTTCTGTGAAGTCCCTTTGTGACGGAAACATTTTCGACAAACTTTCGCAATAGACACTGATCATGTTATCGATTCTGATTCCGCCGACACTTTCCATCCTTTGCATCGTGATCCGGGCGACGCCAAATCTGTCCGGGCATTCCAAACGGTACGGATCGAACGTATTGGAAATTTGAATATTTACGGCGTAGATATTCGAAATTATGCTAATTAAGAGTACGAAAAATCGAATAATTAGCATATTAATCTCAGTTTATTGAGATATTTGATGCCAACGGGGAAAAAAACGTATCCGTTTCTGTTTCAAATCTCATAAACGGGAATTGCTGGCGAAAATGGGGTCAGTCGTTTACTTTTTTGGTTTAGGAAGAGAACTTGAAAAAATCATTTTGTCTTGACTGACCCAGTTTCACTTTTCTCGTTTCAATTTTTCTTCAGAAAAATGACTGACCCACAGTCAGAAACACTGGCGTAATTAGAAACATCTGTCGAAAGTTGTTATCGAATTTTTAATCATCTTTTCATAGAGGTGTTTGTTATTTTTTAGATTCTGCTCATAATCCATAGATGATCTTTTCTGAGTCCTGATTGAACTGTCGAATTTTCTATCAACGTGTGAGAAATAGATTCATTCACATTCTACTTTTTGAATGGCGAATCCCTGTGGCCAATGACTGCTCAGTTATTCAATACGATTACAATTGAATGAACCACCTTCATTACAGTTACTTTTGCTTATTGACTTAGCCCTGAATTTTTGGGCTGAAACATTCGGACGTACAGAATGTTTTTTACAAAATGCCTGTAAGTTGAAAATTGACCAAAGTACTGATCTCGAAATCGTTTACACAAAGCTTTTACAGTGTCATTTTTTAACCATAGTCAGTTAGTTGAGTAAGCTTACAAATTTCCAGTCGTGCAACGTATACTTTAGCTGGGAATGATAAAAATGTTAAATAGTGCTAGTTTTTTTTGTTTTTCTTGAAATGTTGTCGAACATTTCAAGAAAAACAAACAATATATCTTCGAGCTAATTTGTGTCGTGATCACTCATCTAGAAGGTGTAATAAAGATTCACAATAAATTTGAAAAACGATTTCAGAATAATTGTTCGAAACAGACCGCCTGAAAAAACATACTGTATCAGAGCAGATTTTGTATCCAATGTCGGTCCATGTGCCATTCAATCACATAGGGAGGGGTATGAGGCACTACTATCCCTACCTAGGACCATTAAAATAGATTACAGGGTATCCAATTTCGAAGAAAATAAAGTTTTTCAACAGATATTTGGGTACCCCTCCGCCAGAAGTTATGAACTACGCCAAAAAATCTGACATCACATAGTCTTTCAGCAAATAATGACGCTAAAAATTTTTTTTCAGATTTGAAGATGGATTGACTTGAACATTCCGAAATAATTTTTAAAAAAATAATTTTTTGGCAGGTTACTTTTGGGTGAAATTTCTAAGTTTAAAATTGATTCTGTGGGATACCTGAAGCAAATAGGCATCCTGATATGCAGGGTTTCCCAAACTTTGTAGTTTGCATAAAAACATCGGTCAAATAAGAATGGATTTTTGAAAAGAATCGAAATTTATTTGATCAACTTAAATGAATAGATTTTGACTCGGAAATAGTCACTTCAGGGTTAAGTTTTTAAACTAATATGGGAACAAAGTAGATTTTATTTACACGACCACAGATGATAACAAAAGAAGAAACAAATCAATACACCGAAATAAGACAAATATCATCAGAAAAATAATCTTACAAAGAAATTTTCCTGTCGAATTCTCACTGGATATTTCCTATGCAGAACCTTTTCGTTCACTGTTTTGAGAATTGTTGCTTTATTATTCGTTTTTCTGGGTTTCTGAGAACATTGCTGTTTGGAAGCACATCCATCAGTTCTTGTGGCCATGCGTAAAAAGTTCCACAGGAAGACTCCAGTGAGCGTAGTAACTTACCAATGAGAACAAGAAATCAGAACATCTAAGTCTGACTGGCTACGGCGTAGGAAATTGGGGTAACGAAATTAAGGTATAAGATGGGAAATTAGGGTACGTCACGTCCGACGGACATTACTTTCGGAGTGGATTCTTCTACCCTAATCCCAAATAACCCCATAACATCGACTTTTTGAAAGATCATCCACATCCACCCATACCTCAGCTTTTAGAAATTGAAGATGATGGCCGTCAATATCCGAAAATCACGTTTTCCCGCCACCTGGAGCGAACGTTAACGCCGCCCCTAAATTTTCTTTTGCCACTATCGTCAAAAAAATTTTACCCGTAAAGTACCTAGGGGGAACCCCCAAACTTGGTCAATCCTATACCGAACCCCCCTCTAACTCGGAAAAATGGGGAAAAAGTGTTTTTTTTTGGGAAAATTTTCGCCCCCCCCCCCAACTGGTCGAACCTCTTACAGATATACTCCTAATTGTACGTTTGCAAAAGCCTATCCCATTCATTTAAAAATGATCGATACAGCGATCCCATCAAAATAAGTTCGATACGAAAAAACTACTACTCTTAATACTGTAATCAATAAAATTAGTTCCGTCAACTCGGATAACGCAGTTCCGTCGAAACTGATTTCATGCTCAAAGATCATGCGCCTTCCTACAGCATTAAGTTTATCACGTCAAAGGTGTGTAACAAACTAAATCTATTTTTTTCGCTGCAGGAAATGAAACTAAAGGATAGACAGTTTTCACAAAAATTATCAATGTTCTTTGTCAAAAAACAATGCGACCATGTCTATAAACTCTTTGTTCAATTCATGCAAAACATCAGCACAATAGTAGCAAGCGTATACAAAAGACCGGAAAAATCACTAGTATACAATCAATAGAACTAAAAAAGCTGGAAATTAATGAAAATTTCAACTGACCTGCATCTTTTTTTTTGAGTAAAAAATTCTACAGTAAAAGCGTTCTGTAAACGAAACTGACGTTATAAATTTTTGTCATTTCCAGATTTAAAGCAAACATATTATAACCAATGATTTTTGTCGAAAGACAGTACAAGTATTGTCTATACTCATTGTTCTACAATATCATGCGTAGTACTACAAAAGACCGGCACAATTTGAGTATGTTGTCGATAGATAGAGCTAAAAACAATATTTTTTCTACAAAACTTGAGTCAATAACCGGTGGCACAAAGGACATTTATCTTGACGATGGAGCAACTTTTTGATGCAAAACGTATGATAATAATGGCCGCAATTGGTAATTTTAGTTAAACCTTCGCACAAACGCTGGAAACATATGGGACAAACGTCGTCATGGTCGTCTATTTCGGATTGGGAAGCATTGCGCAACGAATCCAACGTTTTAGAGCAACGGTTGCGCCTTTTCAGAGATTCCCAACCTCGAACGATCTATTTAAAAAGTGTCAAAATGCTAAATTCAGCTGTGAAGTTTGATAATTTGATTTTACATACGAAATTTACTTATAGAGATAAAAATCGCGAATTCAGTGAATCGGATTTAAGTATAGAGAGGATGAATATTGTGAAATAATGCACAGTAAAAAATATTTCAGCTTTTTTTAAAAATTACTCAGTCTGCCTCTAAAATTCTGATAAATAAGCACTATTTTATATTTTTAACTTTAGTCAAATCCGTGAATGCGTTTGAAGTCAGTATACACTTAGGTATTTGAATTATTTTTTGGTTTACAAGCATATACTAAAATAGACTATAGCTCATCTCGATTAAATTCACTATGATCTTGTTGGAATTTTAACCAAGTCAAATAGAAACGCAACAAAATAAGAATGCTGCGAAGAAAAAATTTTCTAATATCTGTTCGTATCAAACTATAATTTTTTCGACCGATATATTGAGTATTCCGCATGAGCCAATTAAAATTTACAAAAAAATACAAGCCGACTCATTTTATGACAAATATCTTGTATTCTTTTAAATTAAAACCGTCGAAACTGAACGGAGTTCTCCCTTTAGATACAAATTCTTCAATTGAGATAATTATGTGGAGAAAAACTGGTGCTAAAAGCTGGAAAACTCTATTTCAGTCGTGCAAGATTTTAGCGGATAATTCACGTGATTTTCTATAAAGACTTGAATCTACACTGTATATGTTTTCTTACATTAATGAAAACTTCGGAATCATAATATACTCATGGTTAGACACAGAAAAGCACATCGACTGTACCTATTTGAGATTTTTAAAATGCTGGTAACTGGGAACTTTTCATTGAGATATTCTAGATTTGGTCTAATGCGAATTATTTTCTCCCAATCAGGCTCTTTAGCACGGTGCTTATGAAACCAGAGCCGTGCTAATGGAAATTTTTGAACGTTAGCACGCGTGCTAATGACTGAAAGGGAGAAATTTTTGAAAAAAGTTCGAGAAGAAAATTAAGGATATCACAAAATTGAGGTGAAAAATCAAAAATCGCCGTTTTCACAAATAACAACTTCGTCAATATCCTCATTCGCTTCGTCACTTTTGCATAGTGAGACTGTACCTCGAATCTGAATCCGCTTCGGCTCTAACCTCTTGGACACTATTTGGGTAATTTTAAAACAGCTGCTTTGACATATGCTGAAATTTAGGCAAATCAGTAATAATGAGTAGTAAATATAATTGGACGTTTTTTGAAAAAAGCAATCGAGAATCCGTGTTGAAGTTGAAATGCAGTTCAAGATGCAATGAAAACATGTAAACTTTTATCCAAACAGAACACGAATTGCGATTCATAAAAGTATTACTGTCAAACTAAATATTGAATATTTACTTGTCGGTCAACTGATCAAGTGCATAATGTAAGAGTGAGCTGATTTAATTAGAATCAGATGAGAGTCTTATTCCTTTTAAAAGTACCAATATAAAGCATGATTTCATGAGTTGATAGAATAAACGCATCTTATCAGAATTGACAAACTCACACGTTAGTTTAACACCAATAAAGTAACATTTGCCAACCGTGCTAATAAAATATTTTTTCATTAGCGCGAATGCTAATGAGACTCGTGCTAAAAAACCCTGCTGTCTATTGCAACATTCAGCCGGTTTTAAGCATATACGCAATTGGGGTTGGATCGAGATACGAATTTCAATCTCCAGAAATAGTTGCGCATACAGCTAGCCAACATGGCGATTTTGTAACAAAAAAGATCAGGAGCGTCAGTCTTTTTCAGCAATGTGCGCCATAAATACTAATTTCAATGAATTTTTGAACCAAAATAAATATTTCCTGATACATTCTCTTGAATTTCGAGGTTAAAATACTAAGAAAAGTTAACGTTGTCCGAGATCTCAGAACTCCGTTACATGTACGCTAACAAGAATAGCTGCATTAGAACAAAATTAATGGTTAACAATAATCGATTTTCTTAGTTTTTCCCAAATTTTTTCCACCAGCCTCAAAAAATCCACTTACTTGTTGGTATATATTAAAATAGGCGTGAATTCCAATCATTACCGATCTTAACAATCCGCCCTGATCAAAAAATAGAATCCACAACCCGTTGAAAAATAACAATATGCCGAAAATGAATTCTGTACACGAACCACAGATTTGCAAATAATCGATCACAATTTCCGTTTGAGGGTTAAAATTTAATATTTGAACGTCGATCAACGTAACGGAATAGATGATCAAAGTATTGGCTATTTTAAAAATTAGTTCGACGGCGAATAGGGCGACTGACAAAATCCATGGGTTGAACATTTGGTCACCGAACGTCGACCAAACGGAGAACAAAAATGTAAAAGGTACAAAAATGATGAACAAAGTCGCGCATACGGGTCGAACGTGTTTGAAAAAACGGAAATCGCCGGCCGCCATCAAACGATTCAAAATTTTGTCCGTTACGGTTTGAAAAACGTGCAAAAGAGCCATGAGCAAAAGCCAAAGATTTCGATACAATTTCGACAAACGTTTGTTGATCGGAAGAGTAGTTATGCTACTTTGTAAGCATAGTACTATGAATAAAATTCCGGTCAAAGCGGAAGTGTCTTGAGAATCTTCTTCTAGATCCATACGAGCGATAAGGTTGTCATGTCTAAAAGAGGGAATTTACTAAAAATAAGAAAAAGGTGATAGAGAAATCGAGAATCATAAAAAATTACGGTAAACAAAATTTAGATCAGATATTTTCTGGATCAATAAAGCAGAAACATAACTAAAAAACAAGTTCAAAAAAGTACAGAAAACAAAAACTAAGAAATGAATACAAAAATTAAAAAACAATAACCAACAAAAGTGAATGATCGAAAATGAAAAATTGGAGAAAAACAAAATAGATAAATGCGTAGAAGTAGGAAAAACGGATTCAATGCAAGATCAAAAAAGAATGCTCGATTCTACAAGGGAATGCCAGAAATTTTGAATCGCTGAATGCCGTGATATGTAAAGGTCTGCGAAAGTTTTTGTCCCTTATTTTCAAAGCTTCGGAAACTGAAATGGCCAGAAAATAATTGGATACTTCCAAGTAATTTCTCTGACCTGCTCAAAGGCTTACAGTATAATTCTTCGGATATGACAAAGTTTTTTTTATGAAGTTAACAGATAATTATTGTTGACAAGCGTGTAAAGACGGTAACCGATTTTTAATCCCAATTTTCGGCTAGCGGTATTAGAAATTCTATGACCGAAATGAACAGCTCCAAAAATACACTGGGAGATTCAGTAAACATTCAGCTATTTTGTGTCAAGAGCTCGGAAAAAGTCAAGGGATGAAAAAATTGCGAGCCACTGCATATCCTTCAACATTTTTAGTTAAATTCAATTGATGATAAAAATGAGCGAGTTTCCTATGCAAACTTACCCTAAGTTCAAAAAAAATTTAAACACAATAAAAAATTCATTCCCAATTGCTGAAACTAGCGTCGTCGCAGCGCACAAGGAAACGAACGTTTCACACGATCGGACGACCAAATATCGACAAAAGTCGATTGAAAGTCGGAATATTGTCGGACTGATCGTCCCACCGGATAAAACATTCTCGTCCAAAACCGAACCAACTACTGACGTATTCTTCGCCGTATAAACCTTCGTGGCGAATATACTAACTAAAAATGCCAATTTTACCAAGAAAAATATCCTAAATAGTAGGGGAATTTTTAATCTATGCCAAAAATTGGTCAAATATTCTTGCAATCCATCGTTTAGAATATCGTTATAAATTTGCAGCGTTCTTTGCCGTACTGATAATGACGAAACGCGAAAAATTTTGCAAATGTACGTCATCTCTACACAAAACGTCAAAAGGTACAAATAACGAGTTCTGAAAATTGTTCTTTCTAATATAGAAATATTTAATAAGCTCCATATCGGTATGAAAAACGTAACTCGAATCAACATGCGCCAAAATTGAGCGAAATTCGCAGTATCGAAAGAAGAGAGACGTCTTTTCGAATAAATTTTCGACGCTTTCCAACCGTATAGAATCATAGCCAGTAAGAAGATTATTTTTGCAAAGAAATTTAGAGATTTGTAGTTTTCGTTGAAAATTGTATTTCCGATAGCGACCGTTTGACACAAAGTATTGAGTTGTGACGACCATACCAATAGCACAGTTGGAAAAAATAGAGAAATAAACGCTCTGATATCATTAAAACGACCGAATAAGAAGAAAATACACATTGCGATACCTGGAAAGCAAAAAATAAATGTTTAATATGATAAAACCGGAGGCTATTACTGCGTCTGCTCCACGCTCATCTTATGACGTTGTACAAACTCAAGCATATTCGATTATTAGAAGGAAGATCAACGGGGCGACGTGGATCTTTCCTGCACCCATCGGGCGCAATGCTAGCCTAGGTCTGAGAAATGAGTAAGGATAGATGACCGCGCGTTTCAACGTTATACATTTCATTAATTTTTTAGGTTCAGACTAGTGATGCGTCCGGTGGGTGCACGAAGGAGCCACATCAGCCATATGGTAGTAATACGTCTGGTCGGAAAAATACTGAAAAATGTCAATTTTCTCGAGGCTTTGAGCCACGAATACATTTTTACGATTCTTCAGACAAAAATGACTATTTTTGAAACCATTTTTGGTAAAAAAAATCCATTTTTCTTCTCCAGGGAACCCCCTAATGGGCAATCGATGACCCTCCATACCAAAAAGATCACTTGACATCCTAGACCTCGGGGCTGTTACATGCATGGAAAATAGTAATTTTTCTACCGCTATTGAACAACACTTTCAACAAAGCCTTGCACTTTCATAATAATTCAAAACTGAAATTGGCTATCTTTTACTTTATTTTCGAAGAAAAATCAGCCTTACTTGCAGTATATATGAAGGCAAACTTGAAATACGAAGGCCAACCTAGCGAAGACCAAATTGCGTATATATTTTCTCTCTCGGATAAGGTCAACGTATCCCAAACGTTGAACGAAAGAGACGTTGCAGCAAAAATCGGCTGTTGAGAGACAGTTTCATTCAAAGAATTCGGCGGATAAACGATTCTAGGTGATGATTCGTTGAGTGCGATTATCCAATACATGAATGAACCATTTAGAATTAAATCCAATGCGAATAGAATTAGCACACGAAAGCAGATTACCATTCTGAAAGCGTTTAACGGTCGGATCGAAGGCATCTGAAAAGTATAGGAGTTTTTGTAAGGAAACGAATCAATGTAACAGAAACTTCCGCCGTTTTTTGTTTTGGTTTAGAATCATGAATACTCGAATGGATTGAAAACTCTAAGGAAGCTAGCAGTTCAATTACTCACATAACATTTTACGGTTGTAGACTGTAGTCACTTTTTTCATACGGAAATTTTTGCGATTTATTGAAAGTGGCAGAGTTTTTTTTGTACATCACTCATTTGTACATGTACAAACGACAGCCAATATTTCATTTGTACAATTTGTACATGGCAAAAATAGGTATAAATAAGTAACCTGTGTTCCTCCATGTGATGGCCAAAGAATAATAACCAAATCAGTGTAATTTTCAATTTTTATTTATAACTACAAAAAATTCATTAAAATTGAGCAAAAAATAGAAATTTTCGAGTTTCAAGTCCATTTTGTCTAGAAAACTATCCAATAGCATAGCGAATTTGCATTAGATGATACACGGATGGTTAAGTCCTCCATGATGACAAGTGAAATCCCAAAAAAAAATTTTTTTTTGTATTGACATTCCGCGACGCTGGAAAATGAATTTTCCAAACATTCATTTCCAAAATTAGATTCGAATTTTGTGTTCAAAAGTCGGAATTCTTAGAATTTTATTATTTCAAAATTTTTTAAACCAGTATATATAATTTATTCGTTAACTCTCATGAACTTGACCGAAAAGATATGAGTGGGAGAGTAGAAATTTCCAAAAACTACTTCCATGAAGCTTCTAAATTGATTTTACGTTAAGAAAGGAATAATCGCTTCAAAAAGTTTACAGACTATTGATCTTTCACAAGAAATGTTCCAATGAAAAACTGTGAATCTTCATTAAATATCCAGATAAAATATTGAAGATTACCACTTAAAACATAAGATAATAGGCTTGAGATGATGAAAACTATTATACATTAAATGATAGGTGAAGGTAGGCATTCTGAAAGCCGCGTCTGAGCTGGTAATACATAATGATGATTATTAAAGTTATGACCGGTGCCCATACCTGTAAGACCTCCGACCAGTTGGGGGGGGGGGGGGTAGGAAAAAGTCGAAATTTTTCCCAAAAAAGGCCAAAAACCATCCACTTTTTTGAAAATTTTTTTAATTTTTTCCAAACTGGGGGGGGGGGGGTTGGGGGGGGGGAATGATTTTGGGTACAGGGTTGGCCAAGTTGGGGGGGACCCCCCCCCCAACCCCCCCAAGTACAGGTATGTCGGTGCCAAGTGCCGAAAAGTTTTATGATTATGAACTTCCAAAATGCACGAAAATGCGTATTTTCTGTACCTTATCCCCAAAATTTTCTTCCCTAAACGGGGAAAGAGCCGTTCGTACAATGTACAAATGACTACCTCAATTTCGTTTGCCCCAAAAAACTTTCATTTGCCTCCGGCAAAAAAACCACTTTAAAGTGGTCATGAAAGCTCCTGTTTTTTGAGCTTACTGAAACATTCTCATGCTTCTGCAGCCACTAATCTACCAAAATTGAAGTACAAAATTTTAGAGTTTCAGGTTAGATAATGATAAGCAAGTTTGATAATAACAACGAAACAACAAAAAAGCTGGGGCGGAAAATTCTAAATTGCTTAGACATTCCACTGCTGACATCTACTGATTTTTTCCTCAAATGAGTTCTTTTCAGGAAGAAAATTTGGAAATGAGGAAAAACACTGGTTCTCATGATGGGAAAAAGTCTAGGGAGTTAAAAACCGAAAGGATGCAATTTGGTAAACTTCCGAAGGTCAAAATCTCAAAATTTTTCAGCGCTCCGCACCGGTAGGTATAATAATTATCTTATGTCAACGGTCAGTATTCCGCCGAAAATTGGCATTTTTCATAAATCTTCTCAATTTTTCTCTTGCGGCTTGGAATTTTTCGAACGTTTTCAACATGAATTTCTGTATTTATAGATGATCAAGATTGAAGACATCATTCTGGACTGTAAATTTAGAGCTTCTATTCATGAATATTTACAGTAGAGATTCATTTTCCTGCGTTTTAGAATATGAAAACTCAAAATTTCCGGAATGAGAAACAGTATTACTTTGATTCTAATTTATTTCGCAACATTGCGAAAATTCATTTTCGAGCGTATCCGAAGCATTTCCGGCGCTCTGTGCCGGAATAAGAAATCAATAAAATTCGATAACTAAATCGACAAGTGCCTATATCCCTTCATTTACAAGGCATGTAAGCAACGAGCTGATGCTCTCAATTAGGTCAGCTAACCACCTAGAAAATCAGCTTGAATTCTACGATGTGTGATAAATTTGAGCCAAGCGAAACAGTAGAAAAACATTTAAAAAATTCCAATTCGAAGCATCGGAAATTTTTTGGACTTTAATATTCTAGAACTTTGTAAAATAAATCTTTTCAACACATACTTCTTGGGGTCAAGCGAACTAATTTTTCGGTTAATTCCGTGTTTTTTTGTGTCAGACATTAGCTTTAGCACAAAAAGATTTGGAATGGCACAAAATAATTTGAGTGTTTGTGCCAATTGGCACGAACTTTTTAAATGGTCAAAGACTAAATTGTCTTGACTTTCATACATTTAGGGACTGAAAACGCAATTTTTTTTTCATAACCGAAATTTTCCGATTTTACTGTAGAAAGATGAACTATGACGTTAGTGCTTCACGCCTTACTCAATATTTTTAAAAACAGTTTTCGTTATGAAAACACGTCAATGAGTATAATATTAACTAACTTTTATTCGCCTCGAAGGCGAGCGAATTCTATGCACATGTATTATCGCAACAAACTTTGAGCTTGCCAATCAATAAATAGAAATTGTTAACTTCCTCTGTTCATTCAGTGGGATTGGAGACTGAAATGTTTATCTTTCACGTTTAATTCAAACAGGAAAAACTGACATCGTTGGCACAATTTTCCGACCGAAAATTCAAGCAACTTTCCACTTAGTTCTCCTCAGGACTAAAAGGAACTATATATACATCCATAATTTATTCTTTACATCGTTGTTGGAAAGAAATTCGTAGCCGAAAATAAAAAAATATAAACTTCATGACCGACTCTGTAGAAATATTTCAATTCTCACAGCATTCGATTTCTTTTCGAATCGAATAAGCCGTTTTGAGATGAGATAAAATAATTTATTGCTCACGAAAGATAGAGTTAATACAATACGAACTGAACGGAAAAGTAAACAGCTAAATGATATTAGCAAAAATTTATAGATTTTTGTAGTTTTCTCTATCAAATTGGCTTAGTCTTAGGCTTGACTAGGTTAGGTTTAGGCTAAGACTTAAGCCGCATTTATACTTCACGACACGGTCATGGCAGCCGTAACCAATCGATTTTCAGTGGACGTGATGTGCATCATATTTAAAGTCGATTTTTTTCCTAGAGCAGTCTGATTGATCACGGCCGCCGTTGCCTTGGACTTGCCGTGAAGTATTAATGGGGCTTTAGACTCACGGTTAGGAAGCAGTGACTTAAATTTTTTGACCAATCAAATTGATGATAAAATTTTTTGGGACCAATCAAATTGTTGAAGTCACTGTTTTTTTGTGCATCGAAATTTGTGCCCACTGGCACAAGAGGCTAAAAAGGTTTGTGTCAATGGCACAAAAGAATTTTTTCAACTATAAACATAGATAGATAGATAATTTATTCGTCTTTAGAAAAAATAAATTCAGAAAAGAATAAAGGAAAAATATTATCATGAGCTTAGAGGCGATTAGTATCGCGCGGATATAAGCTCAAAAAGGCTATACATCGTTTTTTAAATACATGAACATCAACAGGGGATGTAACATGACTAGGTAACATATTCCATGTCAATATATCTATTACAAAATTCGTTTTCGAGTAATCGTGTACGAAATTTTTTCTTACATAATTTATATGGGTTGTTAATACGATAATTAAATTTACTGTATACAAAAAAATTATTTGAGTCCAAAATGCCGTTACAGATGATAGAATAAACATAGCATAAATCGGTTATAGTTCTCCTGAATTAAAGAGAATGCAGACTGGCGGACTCCATACTGAAGACTTCAAAAAAATTTTAGGCCAAGAGTTAGGTAAAGATATAAGGTAAAGTGGACTCTGATCAGGGGCGACTTTAGGTAAATTGGCGAATATGTGCCCCCAATGAATTTCGCTAGTTTACACATATTTCGTTAGATCTCGGTGACCTGAGTTCATATAAACAAAAAATTTGATTGGGTCGGCAATATTCACAAAGTTACAGTGTATGAAAGTTCGGAAAATTTCAGAAATTTCAGAAGTTTAGAATATGCGAGTTCAGCTATGAATTTGATACGACTACATAATAGAAAAGATATAACACTGCCATCGATTGCATTGCTGCCATCAACAAAAGGAGGGTGATTTTAGCAGCCGACATTTATTATTCCTTTAAAATCTTCCCTAGGCTTAGGCTTAGGGTACAGCAGCTGCGCCCGAAGGGTGCCTCCAAATTTGGTAGAACGGCTGCTAAAATCACCCTCCTGTTGATGGCAGCGAGCGTAGCTTGCCTGTTAAAATGAACGTACATCAGTGTTATATCTTTTCTATTATGTATTTCTTATAGCGTGTACGTGTTAAACGTATGTCAACCAGCTCCACTAATACCCAATATATGCCGAAAACAAAAATTTCAAACAGCGGTAACTCCACCAATATTCGCGATCCAATCAAAATTATTGTTGTTCTGAACTCGTGTCATCAGGAGCTTTCAGAAAATGTATGAATTACGAAAACCGATGAAGGGCACAAATTCGCCAAAAACTTCGCGACTTTGATCAGAGCATGGCATTTGATAGCTATTTGAGATCAGCGGGTCATTTTTGCTGTTCAGACAACCTCACAGACACATACCTGTAAGAGGTCCGACCAGTTGGGGGGAGGATGAATCCCATATTTTGGGGTGGGGGTCCTAACATTTCCAAAATTTTGGGGAGGGAGGTCGAAAAATCCGAAAAAATTTCGAAAATTTTCCCAAAAAAAGCCAAAAAAACCACTTTTTTCCTAATTTTTTTTCAATTTTTCCGAGTTTAGGGAGGGGGTTGACAACAGCTTTGAGTTGGGGGTGGGGGTCACAACATTTGGGTATAGGGTTTGAGCAAGTTGGGGGTCCCCCCAATTACAGGTATGCACAGACAGCAGGGGTTGTCTACGCAGCAAAAATAGGAAGAAGAAGAAAAATTTTATTTTTCGAACGAAGAGAAAAAAAAACAAAAACACATGTTAGTCTGGAAAAAGAAGTGCAACAAACATCGAGATTATTGGTTATTAATGTATAACAATACAGTGAGTGAGTGAAAGAAAATACGAATTAATTTGCATACAGAGACATGCAGGTACAGAAGTACACTTACGCGCGCCCCGAAGAACGAAAAAGAGAAATCAACACAGAAATGAAAAAAAGAAAATCATATTATATTAATGTCCTCGTATACATTTAGAAAAATCGATATCTTTAAGTTTTCGAGAAAAAGATTCTACTGAAGTCGCTTTTACAACGTGGTCGGGTAATGTGTTCCATGTGTGCTGATCTCAAATAGTTATCAAATGCCATGCTTTGATCAAAGTCGCCCCACTTTACCTTAATTAAAAAGCTACATTTAATGCATTAATTTAAGTAAAAGTCGTGCTCAACCTATTTTTCAGCTAACCACGTCAGTGAGATGAAAAACTGTGTAAGAAAACATGGACGTAAAACGTAGAAGTTTACGATTTGAATAGAAATGGAATGATGCGAAAACTTAAATATCTGTATAGAATTATTCAGAAAATTAATATTTTAATCAATTTTCAACTATGTATATTTTTTCAACATAAACGTAAAGATCCTGGAGAAAAGTTAGTCAAAAATTATGTAAATTTCTCCAACATTGGTCTCATAACTATAAAGATATAATATGCAAGATTATCCATTAAACATGAAATAATACGTTTAAGATGATGAAAACTATTAAAGATTAAAATGGTAAGTGAATGTAGACATGCTAAAAGCCGCGCGTGAGCTTCGCAGTAAATAATAATGATTAACGGAAAATTTTGAGATTTGGACCTCCTAAAATGCAGCTTTCCAATAGGAAAACCCAAAATTTTTTTCCACATCCCAGATTTTTTACCACATAGTGCAAATGTGGAAAAAATAGTGGGCTCCACCGTTTTTTTTTTCTTCGAAGATTTTTTCCACATGAGAAGCGGACCCAAAATTTTTTTCCTCATTTTCCAAAAATTTTACTCGTTTTTAAAAACGTTTATGTGGCTACGGATGCTTTTCTATGCATTTTAGGAGCATACCCAAGCATTTCGTTATATTTGGAGTCAGAAACCTGCGAAAATGAGGAAAAAATTGAGAAAATTCTGGTTATGTTAGTTAAAAATGAGCTCATGAAGAATATATTGGTGTTCTACAGGAGCAGGTGAAGCATTTTAACGATAGAGTTCTCAGGAATTTATCCGCTATTAACATTTCTGTGGTTCAGATTAGAATCATCTACTTTTATATAGTTCTTGATCCGGCGCAGAGCGCCGGAAAAAAATTTTGGATTTTCACCTTCTAAAACGTTGGAAAATAAACCTTCACAACCTTGAGGAATAAATTAAAATCAAACTGATGAACTGTAATTTGTTTCGAATGCCGGAGCGAAGCGCCAAAAAATTTTTGAGTTTTTATACTCTAAAACGCTCAGGGTTGGCAAGGCTTTGGTTTTTTGGTTTTTGTTTTTAAAAAAAAACCAAAAAATTGGAAAATCTCTGGTTTTTTGGTTTTTTTCTAAAATCACTGGAAAACTGCTTTTTCACAATACTCGATCTTCTAGATATGTATTGGTGTCTATCTAAATCAACAAAACAATTAATTTAGTTGAACTGACTTCAATAAAAAGTAGAAAAAAGTCGTATTTTTATGATATATTTTGTACACAAAAGATGTATATAAATCAGTCGATATTTTATCTATATCCATCATGCAAGCACACATTTAGATGGGTCCAGTTTGCTATTATTCATACCATATGGGATGACATCCATTGATCCATATCATCATCAAAATTTTATAAAGTACGATTGAGTTTAATATTTCGAATTTATTGTTACAGTAAGTTTTTCAATTTTATTAGCTCGAAATTTCAAAATATAAAAGAGACAACAATAATAAAATTTTATTGAGATCTGTTGGGCTTGATTCAACCCCACATGTTCAATATTTCCAATTCAATTACTGCATACTATAGGTTAACAAAGAGTCGCTACTAAGTAGAAAAAAATTGTACACAAAATATGTATAATTCAATCGATAGGCTACGTATCCATTATGCAAGCGAGACTAGTATATACAATAAGAGCCAGTTGCTGTAGTTATAGCTCGCAGACACGTTTGAAAAGCAATCATTTGGAAACATCTGAAATGTCTATGTGTGACCTTCAACTGCAGTTTGTGTGTAATAATCTATCAATTTGAAACCCTCTTATCAAAAACGGTATACTTAGAAGTTGTGTCATTTCAGTTTTCCTATGCATATTTATATATGTGATGCATTGATACAAGTTTTTGGTTGATTTCTTATGAGTTTTGATTACGTTATGTACATGACGTTATTGTATATTTTCGTTTATTTGTCTTTTTCCCTCTTTTTTCTTGAAATTCCCCTTTACATATCGCATGCTCTGTTCAATTTTTAATTCTCTTGTGTTCTCCACTCATCGTTTCTTTCTTGTGTGCATGCTATTACTGTATTTTTATTGCTATAATAGCGATTTCCTATAGCATAAAGTAATGACACTTCTGATAAGATTAATACTTCTAGCTGCCATTTTAAGGCTCCTTAACTAGTCTAAGATGATAAGGGGAGCTTCCAGCATTTTTTTACATAGTTATTTTGATGTTCCAAACATTCTAAAAAATTAAACCAGAAAAAAACCACTAAAAAACCATAGAAAAACCAAAAAACCATTAAAAAACCATAAAAAACCACTAAAAAACCAAAAAACCAAAAACTCGAAATTTCATAAGTTTGGTTTTTGCCAACCCTGAAAACGCTGAAAAATAAATCTCTCCAACAGATATTCATGAACAGAAGTTCTAAAATCACACTGTAGAATGATGTCTTCGATTTCTATGTTCAATAGAGGCAAAAATTCAGGTTGTAAACGTTTAAAAAATTCCAAGCGTAGAGAGAAAAAATTGAGAGAATCGATGAAAAATCTCAATTTTGGGCGACATAATGGAGTGTTAACGATTAGAAAATGAAACGAGCTAACTTGATTGATGGAAACTGTTGAGCATTAACATACCTGTAAGACCTCCGACCAGTTGGGGGGGGGGTGTAAATCCGAAATTTTTTTGGGGGGGGGGGGGGTAGGAAAAAGTCGAAATTTTTCCCAAAAAAGGCCAAAAACATACACTTTTTGGCAAATTTTTTAAATTTTTTCCCAACTGGGGGGGTTAGGGGGGAAAATGATTTTGGGTACAGGGTTGGCCGAGTTGGGGGGGGGTCCCCCCCAACCCCCGCCCCAAGTACAGGTATGATCATTAATTAGTAAGTCGGAGTAGATATGCTAACGGCCGCGCCTGATAGAAAATATAGTCAAGATTACACCCATGACCGGTGCGCGAAGCGCCAGAAAATTTTGAGATTTCGATCCTTTTAGGTCCACCAAAACGCATCGTTTCGGATTTTGAATTCCCCAAAAATTTTTCCTCAACGAGAACCATACCCAAAATCTTTTTCATTTCGAAATATTTTTCCTCAAAAGACCCCATTTGATGAAAAAAACCGTGGTGCGCTCAATGACAATTACGGCAGTGGCTAAACAGCCGCGCGGCTGCTGAGCCAAAACATACCATTTTGGATAAACAGCCGCGCGGCTGCTGAGCCAAAACATACCCTTTTGGATAAACAGCCGCGCGGCTGCTGAGCCAAAACATACCCTTTTGGATAAACAGCCGCGCGGCTGCTGAGCCAAAACATACCCTTTCGGATAAACAGCCGCGCGGCTGCTGAGCCAAAACATACCGTTTCGGATAAACAGCCGCGCAGCTGCTGAGTCAAAACATACCCTTTAACACTGTTTTTTCCCCCGGGCCTTTTCCCCAAATGGGGAAAGGGGTCAAAATTTTTTTCCTCATTTTCCCGGAGTCGTTTTTTTCGCTTAAAAATGCTCACAGGCGCTTTATTTAGGTGTTTTTGAGCCTTTTCAAGCCTCCTGGTGTTTAAAGACCCGTTAATCCATTAAAATTGAGGAAAAAATTGAAATTTTCGAGTTCAAAATTTAATGTACAAGCATTTGAATAAATTTTCAAGCAAACTATCCAAAAGCATAATGACTTTGAGAATTACATGAGAAATCGATGGTTAAGTTCTCTATGATGACAAGTGAGAACCCAAAATGAATGTTAATCTTTCCGGGGCGAAGCGCCGGAAAAATTTTTTGGGTATTGATATTCTGTGACGCTGGAAAATCAATTTTCCGAACATTTATTTCAAGAATTAGATTTGAATTTTGTGTTCAAAAGCCGTAATTTCTAGAATTTTACTTGAAAAATTTTAAAACCAGTATAATTTATTTATAAACTCTCATACTTGGTCGAAAATATATGAGTAAGCAGAGTATTCCGAAAGATATTTCCATGAAGCGTTTGAATTGATTTTACGTTAGAAAAGAAATAATCGCATCAAAAAGCTTAGAGACTTGACGTATTGATCTTTCTCAAAAGGAAAAAATGTGAATCTTCATTAAATATCATGATAAAATATTGAATATGACCAATGAAAACCATACCTGTACTTGGGGGCACTGTTTTTTTTCCACATTTGCACTATAATGTGGAAAAAAAATCTGGAAATGTGGAAAAAATTTTTGAGGTCTTTCCACAAATGTGGAAGAAAAATTTGGGGTTTTCATATTGAAAAGATGCATTTTGGTGCATTTTAGAAGGTCATAATCTCAAAATTTTCCGGCGCTTCGCGCCGGTAATAACTTTAATAATCATCATTATTCATTAAGTAGTTCAGGCGCGGCTTTTATCATGTCTACCTTCATTTATCACTTAATCTATAATAGTTTTCATCGTCTTAAACGTAGTATCTCATGTTTTAATTGGTTATCTTCAACATTTTATCATAATATTTAATGAAGATTCGCATTTTTTCCTTTTGAGAAAGATGAATACACGTCAAGTCTCTATGATTTATGATGCGATTATTTCTTTGCTAACGTAAAATCAATTCAAAAGCTTCTTGGGAATATCTTTCGGAAATTAAATAAATTACAGATTTTAAAATTTTTCAAGTAAAATTCTAGAAATTACGACTCTTGAACACTAAATTGGAATCTAATTCTTGAAATAAATGTTCGGAAAAATGATTTTTCAGCATCCTAGAATGTCAATATACCAAAAAAATTTTCCGGCGCTACGCGCCGGAAAGTACCATTTTTTTTGGGCTTTCACTTGTCATCAGAGAGGACTTGACCATTGATTTCTTGTGTAATTCAAGTCAATTATGCTCTTGGATAGTTTGCTACAAAACTTGTTCAACAACGCTTGTAGATTAGGCTTTTAAGTCGAACATTTCAATTTTTCTCCAATTTTAATGAATTAACTTCTCTAAAAACACCGGAAGGCTTGAAAAAGCTCAAAAACAGTGCGATAAAGCGTCTGTGAGCATTTTTAAGCCAAAAAACGGATTTTAAGACGAAAAAAAATTTTTTCCACATGTGGAAAAAAAATTTGACCCCTTTCCACATTTGTGAAAAAAGTTCGTGGAAAAAAAACAGTGCTTGGGGGGTTGGGGGGGGGACCCCCCCTCCCAACTTGGCCAACTCAGTAACCAAAATGATTTCCCCCCCCCCCCAACCACCCCCCCTCCAGTTGGGAAAAAATTTAAAAAATTTGTCAAAAAGTGTATGTTTTTTGGTCTTTTTTGGGAAAAATTTCGACTTTTTCCTACCCCCCCCCCCAACTGGTCGGAGGTCTTACTACACAGGTATGATGAAAACATGAGATAATATGTTCAAGATGATGAAAACTATTATAGATTATATGATAAATGAAGATAGATGTGCTAAAAAGCCGCGCCTGAGCTAAGTAATGCATAATAATGATTATTAAAGTTATAATCGGCGCGAAGCGCCGGAAAATTTTGAGATTATGACCTTCTAAAATGCACCAAAATGCATCTTTTCTGTATCCGATCCCCAAAATTTTCTTCCCCAGACGGGGAAAGAGCCCAAAATTTTTTTCCCCTTTCCGAATTTTTTTCCCCAAAAAGCACGATTTGGGGGAAAAAAAAACAGTGCCCTTTAAGATAAACAGCCGCCAACCAAAATAGTTGATTACAGTAAGCAGCTCCTATTGTCGGTGACTTAATAAAAAGTAAATACCTGTAAACACAGATTGTGAAACTGCACGCAGTTCTTGAAATGCTTGCTCAATTTACTCTCAAGCAAGTCAAATTCTCCTGGCCTCTTGTGTTATTTTTCAATTGTATTCATGGCTCGTATATTTTTTCAGGATGCCAGTCAAAGTGAATGTCCTGGACCATCGGCCATGGTGATAATTGTGACACTAATGCTGAAAATTGTAAACATTATAAATTATCATAATCATTATGCATAGTTTGAGATCTCAATTATTCTTAATTATCATTGTCATAAAAAATATTTCATTAAATAAATAAAAAATAAAAAATGCACACAACACAACGTAATATGGTGATAGGTTTAAACTAACATCTGAACTTCAGTGCATTCTGCTTGGCCGTTCTAGCCTCAAAAATTTGTGTGTATGGAGTCTTCTTTCTGCAAGCCAGAACGATCTCTCATTTTTTACGAAAAAGATCTGATCAAATGATTTTCCACAATAGATGATTAGTTCGTAGCAAATGATACGAACTAATCATCTATTGTGGAAAATCATCCGTGTTGTCGCATTTTTTCCAGTTTTCACTCATGCACAACGGTGCTGCATATTGCTCAGTGGAGCATGCTTATCAATTTTTTAAAGCCTTTTTTTACAATGATACGGCTATACAACAAGGAAATGGTTATAGGACACATGATTATTGTTAATCAACAAAAATTGTTGATGAGCAACCTGCAATAGAATTTTCTTTATCATGCATTACTGAATTTACTTAATGAAGAAATATTTTATGCTGACATTCGATCATCGGGAGTGCGGCTCATTTTTGATACTTTAAACTCTCTTAAAATCTGTAATGTACAGTAACTTACAGCAAATGTTAAATCAAAAGATAGCCTATTCTCTCCTGTGTAAAATGAATATTGATTTATAGAATAAGATCATTCCAATGTCTTAGAGCTACGAATTCTCACTTTTCTCATAAAAATTCACACAGTGGGAATGTGCCCATTAGATTCAACATGGTAAATAAATTACATATTTCCCAGAATATTTCAGAAATTATTGATATTACCAGGAAATTATTTTTCTCCAAAAAACTTAGAGGCGGAGCCGCGATGGAGCTGGGGGCATCCCTAATCGTAGACCTCCTGTTATAACTCATATGGATCACTACATCTGTTTCAATAGAAAAATTATTTTTTTGAACCTAAATGAAGGCGATTTTTTCAAACTTTGGTTATTCATATAATTTGACCAAATCAATATTTTCAAAAAATAAAAACATTTCTCATTTGCATATCAAGTCACAATGATCTTTGCCATGCTGATGTTTGCCCATACAGTGGACACTGTGCAAAAACCTCATGTCTCTATCTTTAACCGGTTTTGATGTAGGGGGGGGGGGTTAATCAGATTTTAGGAGGCCAAGTATCACACGTTTCATAGAAATAAGATGTATGGAAGCAGCGTTCTTTCCCGTACTAGACGGATTTTTTTGGGCTGATACGGAAAACTTTTACCGAGTTTTCCGTACTCTGTACAGATTTTTTGATGCACAGTGCAACCTAAAGCCTGACGATTCTTTTGATTATGTTATAGGATTTCCTGTCTGGAAAGTCATTTTCATGCATTTTAAAACAAAAAATCCCGAAAATTTTCTGGTGCTTTTCTCTTTTTTTAAATTTTCTTTTAAAAATTTTCTGGTGATTCAAATGATTTATAATTTTGAATGTTAGTTCTGGTTCAGAGTTGAAAAATGTCATCCTATCTCGTGGATGATGCTCAATCTTGTATTGTTTCTTGACATAGTTGAAAAAAATGATGATTACGATCGATAACCTATGGAATAAAAATAAGCTAAAAATGCATTTTCCAACATTTTACAAGCCTTGAAATGAAAATTTATCGGTAGTTTTGCCTAACTTTTAATTATTTTCCTCCAAAACTCATGAAATCCAATTGCAAAAGTTTAGAATTGACGCAATTTGAATGAAGTTCGAAAAAATTGTTGTTTAATCGTTTTTCTGATAAAAGTGAAGTAAATTTATCAATTTTAGAGTGAGCAAGCGCGTTCCTACTTTTACGACCAATGTATTTTTTGAACCATTATGAAGCAAGTGGAAAAAAATTGTACGGAAATGGATAGGATGGTGTCGCATTTTACGCCATGTCACCTGTATGACATGTTTATTTGGGAGAGCTGGGGAGGTTTGGGTATCTCATCAGGTAATACCGTGTTTTAGACGTCACATTGATGGTGAACCATATCAGATTGATCCTATTACAGTGAGTAATAGGCTGTGACTCCTGATGGATACTGGCATTTTCCCCAGGCTTCCCAAGTTGGCGTTGGGGCCTAACCTGGCAAATGGTGGCTATAGAGAGGTCTATAGTTGGTTCTCTTGTGTTGTCCTTGGGGTCTTGCTGTAGGGTAATGGACAACGCTGCCAGGCTAGGTGCGACAATCCCCGAGTCCTACTCAGTGAGAGTGGGGACAGGGTCACCCGTAAAATGACCTAATTTATGGGACCCGATTATGAACCAGACAGCCCCTTTTAGCCCGAACCTGAGAGGTGGAGGCCCTACTTATCTGTGGAAACCTTGGGAAACCGACTTAGGAAGGATTTCCCAACAAATAACCCACAAATAACAATAATCCCCTGAGAAGACTCACCTAGTCCTGTTTCTCAAGCGATTACGACGCAACGGGCGGCAAGTCCCTGGATGCTTTCGGTCTTCTGGCACTGGGAGCGGGGGGGATACGATCCTCAAACGTCCTAGGCGGTGAGCGAGAGTGAGCGGCGGCGCGAGGGAGCGAGCGGGAGCGAGCGGGAGGCGAAACTCCAACGTTTAATTCACGAACCGGGGCGGTCGGACACCTGGCACTGATGGGCAGCGGGGTACTGTAGGCGGTAAGCGGCGGACGCAGTGAACAAGGGTAAATTTATGCAAATTTATTGGTAGTAAGGCGGCGGACGCACGGGTGTACAATAAAAATATGCAAATTTGATGAAGGGTGGCGGACGCGGAGTTACAACCGGACGAAAGCTTGGTGAACCCAAGAATGAGCGAAAAACTAAAGAAACATGTCCTTTTAAGGACATGTTTGGCTACAGCTGCAGCTTGGGCGGAGTTTCTCGGCGCTCAAGCTAACTTCTGCAGCTAGACGCGATGCAGAAGATGCCTATGAGCACATAGACATTTTTTCATTCACATGCGTTTAGCACTGAGGCCGGCTGCAGTGCCTATGCTAAGCATATGAACGTCTTTAGCTAAAACTTCTTAGCTAGTCGTTTTTCGTAACAAAAACGACGCTAATTTTTGATGATAAGAGGTGCGTGAGCACACCAAAAATAGCCATGTGCTCGTGGAGCACGACTGGCGGAAGTTTTTAGCTAAAGGGCCTACTGTAGCCCGCGTTTGTAAAGAAATAAAAATACAACAAAACGAAACATAGAAATGCATGAAAAATATAAAAACGAACGTAAAATGCATGTGTAAAAATGAAATAAACAAAAGCATGTTCGAGTAATAAACGAAACATGAAAAATAACAAAATGTCGGCATGATCAGGATCACGTGACGTTGGAGAATTGAGCGGCACGTGACACGGCGGTCCTTCGAAAAAGGGCGTCCTCGTCCTTGCAGTGGTCAGTAGTGAGGTTTTGTACGGCGTGTCCGTGGTCGTAGGTCATTCCAAGGTGTGATGGCAGAAGTGGTCGAATAGGTCCGTTGGGTTGTCGGCGGGTGGCGCCTTCTTTGATCGTAATTCGTTTGGCGGTATGGCGACCGGAGGTTGTTGATGTGTGGAGTTGCCGACATTGAATATCCTGTGCGACAGTCTAGAACACAGAAAAGAAAAATTTTCAGGGCAAGATGTAGGCTATCGCAGAGGATGCGCCCAGTGAGGTACAGATTGTCGGGCTATCCCAGGGGATGCACCCAGTGAGGTGTAGGCTATCGCGTGAGGATGCGCCTAAGGCGTGACGCTTAGGTTGCTGAACGCTCTCTTCTATCCGCTAAGGTCCAGCATGGACAAGAGTGGATACTTCGTGAGGGGCACGGCGGTCCTTCGAAAAAGGACGTCCTCGTCCGTAAGCGGGGACAATGAAGAGAATGCATCTTGAGTTACGGGTCGGGGACCTCTGCATCAAGATGTGGGTCAATCAGATTCGGTGTAAAGTCCCGGCTTATTGAGGGATACAATAAGGGTGCCGAACCTGTTGCCTGTGAAGTGGGAGGTGTATCCTCTGCTTCACTCGGTTGTTCAGGGGACACGTAAAGTCGAAGCTGGTTGACATGTACAGTGTCTTCCTGATCCATCTCGAGACGAAGTGTGACATTGGGATATGCCACACTTGTTACAACGTAGGGCCCATCGTAGATGGGCAGCAATTTAGGAGTGAGTCCACGTTTGCTGGAGGTGCGCAGTTTGAGCACCTGATCCCCTACTTTGTACGAGACATCATGTGCCTTCCGGTCGTACGACCGTGCATAGGCTTCCTGTGCTTTCTCAATCCGACTCTGGATTAGGGTTAACGCATTCGTGAAATGAGGTTTGACCTCCATATCATATGAGGAAACATTAATGATATGGGCCGGAGGGTTGAATGAGAGCGCGGCATCAACAGGGAGCATGGGTGTGCGACCGTACATGAGTTCAAAGGGCGAGTACCCTGTTGACTCATTCATGCTGATATTGACGGCAAACACAGCGTATGGTAGGTGTTCATCCCAATCGGTATGTCCTTGGTGAACATACATACGTAGCCGTGTGGCTAGCGTCTGATTAGCTCTTTCCACTTCGCCGTTGGTCATCGGGTGATAGGCGGTAGAGTGGATTTTCTTCGTTGCGCAGATCGCAGTGATTTCAGTCATCAGTTTTGATGTGAAATCAGTGCCACGATCTGACTGAAGAATCTGCGGTGCCCCGTGCCGGCAGACAATTTGCGTTACAAACAGCCGGGCTATGGTGTGCGCAGTGATGTCCGGAGTAGCAAAAGCCTCGACCCATTTCGTAAAGTAGTCGATAAAGACTACGATGAAACGGTTGCCAGCTTCGCTAGTGGTCATTGGTCCCATACAGTCGACACCTACCCGGTGAAACGGTCCCGTGATGGTGATAGGTTTCAGGGTCGCAGTGGTTTTCTGTCGAGCGGGCTTATTCCATTGGCAAAGATCACACCGCTGACAGAAGGACTTGACATCCCGACTGAGGGAGGGCCAGTGGTATCTGCGAGCAATGAGCCGCGCAGTACGTTTAGCACCAAAGTGTCCAGCTAAGATGTCATCGTGATGAGCCCGGATAATGGTAGTAACCATGGATCTGGGTATGACGATCTTATTGGACTCGCCTGTCCATTTCTGAAGGACGTTATCCAACAGATGGTAGCCTCGCACATCATTCTGGTCGCCCAGAGGCTTAAGAGAGCGAATGATGTCGGCTAACTCCGGATCCTCCAGCTGAGCAGCGAAAAGGTCGGGGTGCTGCGCACCAACCGATATCTCGGCATAAGACTCTGATCGTACCGGGCGCTCCGCGCCAACAGTGATCGGTGCTGAATTACTTGAACGCGCCAGGTGCTGCACACCATCGGTCAAGGTCCTTGATCTCGCCAGGTGCTGCGCACCATCGGTGATCATCATAACATGCCCCTCAGGTCTGTAGAGGGGAGTATCATCAATACTCTGACCGGTGAGGGAGTTAGGATCCGGCAGGCGTGATAATGCGTCAGCATTACCATTAGACTGACCTTTTCGCGGCCGAATTGTCAGTTTGAATTCGGCGAGCGCGAGTCCCCACCGAGCGATCCGAGCAGAGGGGTTAGGCTTCTCCAACACTGCTTTGACCGCGGTATGGTCAGTCTGAACGACCACCTCGTGCTGGAAGAGGTATGGTCGAAAGTGCTTGACGAAATGGACAACAGCGAGAGTCTCCAGTTCTGTAATGGAGTAGTTTTTCTCGGCCGCTGTTAACCCTCGGCTGGCGTACGCGACAGGATGGTCGTATCCATGTTCGTCTAACTGGCTAAGAACCGCTCCTATCCCCGAAATACTCGCATCAGTTTGAAGGATAAAGGATTTCGAAAAGTCCGGATGGCGCAGGATAGGAGGGTTGGTCAGCAGGCGGCGGAGTTCATCGAACGCCTCCTGCTGAGGTTTTGACCACTGGAAAGTAGTTTCCTTCCGTAAGAGCTTGGTGAGTGGCTCGCTGAGCCGGGCACAACCAGGGATGAAACGCCTGTAGTAAGACACGAGGCCTAGGAAGGACTTGATGTCTTTGGCGTTTTGTGGAATGGGTAGGTTTTGGACGGCGGCCAGCTTGGCTTGGTCAGGTTCTAGGCCGCTCTGTGAGATGCGATAGCCTAGGTATTCTACCTCTGAGTGCGAGAATTTGCACTTGCTCAGTCTGAGCTTCATTCCACCCCGGCGAAGACGGGCGAACACATCTGCCAGGCGCTAATGTCGTCGAGATAAGTCAGAACCGTGCGCCATTGGATTCCAGTAAGGAGGAGGTCCATAAGGCGTTGAAATGTCCCTGGCGCGTTGCATAAACCGAAAGGCAAGTAATTGAATTCGTAAAGTCCAATAGGCGTATTAAAAGCCGTCTTTTCCTTATCGGCCTCGGCAATCGGGATTGACCAATAAGCGTTAGCCTGGTCAAGGGTAGTGAAATATTTCATACCCTTGAGTGTGTCGAGGATGTCATCTATCCGCGGGAGAGGGTAGACATCCTTTTTCGTGACCTCGTTAAGACCACGAAAGTCAACACACATACGGTGAGAACCGTTTTTCTTGCGCACCAGGACAGTATTAGTAGCCCACGGAGACGTGCTCGGCCGAATAATACCTTTCTCCTGGAGCGCCTTGACCTCTTGCATGATGAGATCCTTCTCCTTAGGTGAGGACCGGTAAGGGAAACGGCGGACTGGGCGGGCATCGCCCGTGCTGATTTCGTGCTGGACGAGATCAGTGGAACCTGTGTCCTTTTCATCAAGAGCATAAAGGTCGGTGTATGCAACCAGCAGATCGAGTAAGGCTGCCCGGTCCCGAGGGGAGATGTCCGGTGAGATTACAGCATTGGCCTCGACCCACTGACGATCGAGGACGGTGTCTGAGTCGACCGGTGATTCCCGTGAGGGCTCACTATGCATCTGCACATGACCGATGGTCGTGTGCGGGTAGAGAACCACGGAATGAGTACTCGGGTTGACTACCTGAAGTGGTATGTGACCGTTGGTCACGGTACTCACGCTTCCAGCAAAATATACGTGTCTTTGAGATCCGGTGAGGTGCTTCGGAAAGAAGGCCACCTCAGGCACGTTCGTATAGATTGGTGGGACAGGGACAGTGAATCGTGTCAGGGAGCGAGGCTCTAGAATCACCAAGTCCTTCAGGGGCAAAGCGCCGCGGGCAGAAGGTGGGCTGTGGATGAGACCGTCACAGGGGATTCTACTTTCCTTGAACTGGAGGAAGGATTTCTCCCAGTTCAAGCTGACACAATTGAACCGGCCAAGGAAGTTGGTTCCAAGGACCAGTTCAGCTGAACAGTTCTCCTGTATTTGGACCTGAATCCGTTCAGAGACATCAGCCACTGTAACTGTGATGTAGGCTGCTCCTAGCAGTGGGATCGGGGACCCATTGGCTGCGATAGGGCGTGCCCTGGTTGGTGATAGTGACAAGTTGGGCAGCTGGGCCGCTAACTTGTGGTCCAGGAGTGAGAAAACAGCTCCTGTGTCGACCAGTGCCTTCGCTTCTACCCAGTTGTTGAGGAGAACTTTGATATGGGGTGTCCGAATATCATTTGGGTAAAAAGCAGTGACCACATGACCGGAATCAGGTGTGGTGGCACCACTAGCGTGTTTGGTCTTACCGGACCGCTTTGGAATCGGCAGTCCCGTACGACGTAGAAGACCTACTAGAGCGTATCCGACGGAGGGTTCCGGGTCATTCAGAAGGGTGGACTCATCCTGCACCGTTAGTACGTGGTCTGAGTGATCCTTCGGGCTCTGAGTAGCTCCTAGTGATTCAACCTCGGTGTCCGATAGCGGAGGCGCGTTTGGCACAGGTGATGCTGGAGCATCTGAATCACTTGGCTCACGGTATCGGCCCTTCTCTAGCGTAACTGGAGAGGTTCCAGGCGGAGGTCGAGGGCAACCTGACCCGTGCAAGGTCGACAGATGACGACTTGCCCGTCTAGAAGAGGCCCGGGATCCCCTAGTTGACCCACGTGATGAGGCAACTGAGGAGGCCCGTGAGTGTGGCCGAGAGATGGACGAAGCCCTGGACCGCGATCGTGATCCCGACCTGTGTGAGTTTCGCGAGAGAGCACGGGTGTTCTCCCACCAGGGGTCGATCTGGTCAATCTCTGGCGTGGTCAGCAGGAGGGGTAATTCTACCGCGTCCAGCCGACAAACATTACGTTGGTAGTCAAACATAATGTTCTTGAACTGTTCTAAGAAGTCCAGTCCGAGTATGAGGTCAACAGGTGCCCAGAAGGGAGACGTAGTCTTGCACACATGGAGATGTATATCGATCCGTGTGTTCGGCTGGCGGTTTCCGGGCAACATGATTTCATATGGTCCCGAAAGGATGGTATGAACGGCTTTACCATTGATGCTCATCAATGGGTTAAAGTCGTGATGTTGCTGGAACGCCATGACCGCCTTCGGACTTTCTTTAGCCAAGGCCTTATGAAGACGTTGGCTAATGATAGTGCGTGGGCAACCCGTGTCAAGGAAAGCAGGAGTTTCCTTGGTGTCCAGCAGCACGACGAAACACGGTGTGATTCGGTCAAGCTGGGAGGGCACATCGTTTTGCACGTAGTGAAAACCGATCCAGCGTTGGACTTTGCGGTAAAGACCCAACGGGGAGAAACGGCTAACAAACCTGACCTGTTTGCTCCGCAGACGGTAGCTGAGATAATAAGATACACCAAGATAGGCAAGGTATCCGGCACGGATCAGCACTGTCAGGGTAATTAGGATGTTAAAGATCAACTGGACCGGCCCGCTCAGGACAGCATGCAAGCCCTGGGCGAGGGTGTGTTGTTGACCCGTAATAACATGGTTTGCTGCCAAACCGACACCTTCCAGAGAGGCCTTGATGTCGGTTCCTACCCCTGCAAAGGCCTGGTAAATGGCGTCTGGTTGCAGGGATAGACCAGCGGTAAAGTTTACCAGCCGGTTGAGTACCGCTTCAATTTGCTCAGTCTTGTAAACGTACTGTTTAAAGAAGGCAAAGTTTGAAGGGGTCATCGCCAACTGGTCATGGAAGAGCGCCGGTGCCTCAAAGTGAGTGATGTTGAAACGCTGCTTCCAGAAGAGTTCCAGTGGGATGTGGCTCACATGGACCGCGCCAGACTCAGTAAACCAGCCCGAGCGATTTCGGAAAATCCCTGTAAAGTGGTGATGACACGGCACAATTGGGCTAGATTTAATGAGATCCGGACCACCGGGGGTGGCGAAGTAGATGGTGCCGCCAACCTGTACAGGTAAGTACTTGTAGCAAACGTTTCCCACCCGGTACGAGTGGTAAATGTAGGTGGCGTTGACCTTCTGACACGGCCATATTGTCAGCGCATCGCCTGTGAATTCCGCCGTCAGGTCATTCCTCTGGAGGAATGCCCGGGCACCCAGGGTAGGGTCGAAGCCAAGCAACTGCCAAGTCAGATCAAGATAGCGTTGAGCGTGAGAGCAGAGCTCAAGCCACGTGAACCGGAAACCGTTAATTTCCGACTCCTTGATCTGCTGAGCCAGATAGTTCAGTTTGGCATTGACAGGATCGGGACGGCTGTCTGTTGCTACTCTGAACAAGTTTTGGGTCAAATTGTATCTCCCGTGGATGCGAAGGAGAAGACCCTGATCCGTTCGGACTGTGGTGGAACGTAGTTCTGGGCACAGTTGGAAGACGCGGGAGTTTCCCGGGATCTTGAGGGCAACCTGTAGATCATCGATGATGACGTGGTTCCCTGACATGGACGCAGTGTAATTTCCCTTGGGGTGATAATGACACCGCGCCGTGAAGTTTTGTGCAGGCCAGACAATGACCCCGTCTAGAGTAGTGCACTGACCTGCAGTGGGACTGCATCCACCTACATCGCCTAAGGTGCTTAGGGCCGTAGTGCCGTCCCACGAAGCGACTTGTCCCTCCTCGATGAAGAGGTTAGTCACTGTCTTGCAGACGTCGCTGCAGCACCATTCGTACATCACTTCCAATGTTTGGTTTGTGCTATAAAAGCCAGGGCGAATGCCGACAAGTTTTTGTGAACCAAACATCTTAGTGCGATGTGCTAGCGTGCATGCCGCAGGCGCTAAGTGCTGAGTGGTGATGACGTCTGCAGTGATGCCCCTAGAGCCGAAGAAACCAGTGTTGGTGCAGACTTTGCGGGAGCGCAATGTGCATTTCCACGCTGTGGCTGTAATCGGGTCTGAGCTAGGGACATACACCGTAACATTCATGCGCCGCGGGCTCCATGAAGATTGCGGTGGTTTACACTCTACACGCTGAGGTAACTCAAGTGGATGTCCGCTTCTTGAGAGACCGCAAAATTGATACTGAGCCGCCAGTGCTGACAAACTCACCCCTAGAAACAGTGATGCTACCAAGGTCAATTTTATTGTCAAAAACAACTGTACAAACGTAATTTGTAAGTGTTCACTCAATTTCACAAATCTGGCCTGAGGGGCAGTGTCAGATTTCTTCTTCGTCGCTGTCGGACGAGATTGGTTCCTGGCCGGGGAAATCGAGGACCAATCCACCGCACGGGTGGATTTCCCGGAGGATACCGATTTTTGGCGACCGTGGGGCGACTGCCATTGGGAACGGAGATTCCTCAACGATGCTGACATCTTCGTTAACCGGACGTAAGGTCTCGTCGACAGCCATGTGTTCGACGACGGGCGACTTGGTCGCAGCGGTCAGAGATGTCGGTTGGGCTGGTGCCGGTGATTTAACCTGGGCTGTTGCCGACGATGTATGTTGGGCTGTTGCCGGCGGTGTAGGATCATTTGCGGGTTCCTTGGCCGGGGGCGAGGAAGCAGTAATGTACATTTTTGTTGGCGATGTCGCGGCAACAGGTGGCGCTGCTGTCGGTGATGTAGCGGCGACAGCAGGCAGGAGGATCCGACTGGCCTGTTCGACTGCTCGGCGGACGGCATCGACTGAAGGCGAGGATGGCTCCCCGTCCAATAAGAACTTCTCGACGGGCGAGATGGTGATAGTCCCATTGGCAATGAACTCGAGTGCCCGTCGGGCGATGTTGGGTCGTAAGAGGCGCATTGAGACGGGTGCTGCAAGCACGACGTCGGCGGCCGTGAGCGCTTCGACATTCGATGGCTCGTTGAGCAGAGTCCACGGCAAATGCGGGTATTTCTTGGCCAGGTCGACTGACCAGATGGCCAACATCGCGTCTTGGACGGGCGATGGCGCTGTGAACAAGAAATCGATAGAGTCGTGGACTGAGATAGATTTCCGGTTCCTACTCTAGGATCACCTGAAGAAGAAGGTAGTATACCTGACAAATTCATGGGCTCGACCTGGTCGAGGACTTCCATAGCCGAATCCGTGGGGATCGAAGGCGGTGGTCCTGGAGGGACGATGCGGGCCGGTGGCGCCGAAGACGTCGTATTGGCGGCTGGAGTTGGCTCGGCAGTCTTAATTTTAGGAATGCGATACGATGCGAGGATGTTAGCGTGGCCAACAAACTGCGGTGTCGTCGAGGGGTCCAGGGTGACCGGCATCGCATACTTCGGTGGTGGTGGTGGCAGCGGTATGTCCGATACATTTATCGGTACGGGTACCTGGGCTGCTTGGACCACTGAAAATCCAGTACTGATTACGCAGACAGGATAACACTGTTGTGAAGAATCTGTCAGGTGTTCAGCAAGTGCCTCATCATCCAGGTCAAGAGGATCTGGATGAGGAGGGCCATCGGTAGCCCCAACGGCGTTGTTGCGGCGTATGGGCTGCCGATATTGGTTTCCTATCCCGTTGGGAGGGTGATAACCATTTCTTTGATGATACACATTTGTCCCCTGGGAAGAATAACCAGTGTCTTGGTAGACATTCTCACCCGTGTTTGCCGGATTGCGCTGCGGACAGGCAGTTGATCGGTGCACTCGCACTTGACGACAATGAGGGCATGGCCTATCACATCGGTCCGTGGGGTGGGCACGTGTACGGCAAAAATAACAGCGACCACCGTTAGCGGCGTTGTTACCGGGAGCGGCACCGGTGGGACGCTGGGCCCGGCAGTCGGCGTCGCTATGTGTACACAGTCCGTGGAAGGAGCACGTTTGAAGGTGTGCTCCCGACGAGCGTCGCCCGGCGGACTGATTTGGTGTCGACGGCTGTGGAGGCGGCGTCTGTTGGATTGGCGCGGGTGCACGTTGCTGGGCCGTGAGCTTCGCTACGTGGGCCGTGAGCCTGGCCATTTCCTGTTTCAAGCGGCGAACCTCATCGGCGGAGGATGATGACGTTGGAGCGTTGCTCTGACGACCGTTTGCGCTTCTGTTAGGCATTTCGGGATTATATCCGGCGTGTTTAGGTTCTGAAGAGAAAACGGCGTTAGATGGAGCAGTGTACCGGATCTCGTCCCGAAAGATTTGGGATTCTGCGTAACAGGCTGCCTTGAGTGTCTCTTCAAGAGTCGTGAACTCCCTAAACTTGATACTATCTCGGAGGACCGGCTTCAGTCCTCGCAGAAAGATAGGTTTGATGATAGAATCTCGGACATCCGTCGCGAGATCTGGATACGCTACCCTGGATAGTCTCTTGAGGTGCTCAAGGTAGACTATCGCGGACTCCGTCGGCTTCTGCAGTCGATCTTGGATCAGCTGCTGATGCAGATCAGAGTCGCGCCCTACCGGAAAATCTCTCCGTAGAAAAGCCGTAAACTCTTCGTAGCGGGTAGGTATTGGAGTGCTGCTGCTAAAGTCCCGGTAGGAGGCGAGAGCAGGACCCGTGAGGCATGACTCCAGAAAGGCGATTTTATACGCATGATCCATTTCGCTTACACCCTGGAGTGTAAAGAAACGAGTAAGATGCGACATAAAATCGGTGATAGACTCACCAAAAGCACCGGAGAAGGTGGGAGGGGCCATAAAGCTGGACACGGGAGGGTGCCTCCGACCATTCATGGCCTCTAACTTTTGGTTGAGGGGTCCAAGAGCATTCTCAAATGCTGCCTGGACTTTGTTCTCGATCTGTGAAGGGAGATCAGCTTCCGACTTCATGTTCGAGGGTTCGTTTTCCCGTAAGGTGGTTAGAACAGACGTCCTTGCCCGTGAAGCAATTAAGTCAAATTGAATAGAGAGGGGCTCACTGGTCTGTACAGGCTGGGTAGTGAGACGGCAGGAACGACGGGGTGTCTCTATTGTGTAAGATGAAAGTGAGTACTACTTTTGAATTCGCGGCGGAAGAGCGCGTGAATTCGGGAAACGCGTGCGTGACGGCGTTTGTAACGTAAACTTGATTTAGCTTAAGACTAGCGACCACGAAAAGGGAGCTAGAATGGAATAGGATTATAAGATGTAAGATCAGAGTACATCAGGGTGACGCAGAAGGGAATTTATCTGGTCGCCCGTGATGGACAGAGGCATGGCCTGAGATATGGGGGAATCGATCCCGGCCAAAATGTAGAGTTCGGGCCTGGACCCGGCAATGGCAATAGCTGAAGTTGATGAAAGATCGGAGATAAGAGGAAAGAAGAGGCGGTTTTCCTGCCGAAAAAGAGATGACGGATGAACCCGCTCAGGAGGGATTTTTCCTGGAGGTTCGACCGCTGTACTAGTTTACAAATCTTGGGGCGAGGCGGACTCGTAGCCGGCAAGATCCTACTCACCAGGAGTAGCGCATAAAGTGGCACAAGGTGAAAAGGATGGGGTCAACTGAAAATGAACTTAAGAGGGAGCAATAAATAGGGACAAAACTAATTTACAAACCCAGTTACGCAAAGGGGGTCGCGCAGTTACGCAACGGGCCTCACTCGCCAGGAGCGATTGCGATCTCTGCATAGTGAGATGGACTATCCAGGAGGTTCCGTGTTGGACGACATTCGCAGGTAACTTACAGCCGTGTCCGAAACGGGAGCCCGCATTCCGAACAGAACGGACACTCTCCAGGAGTATTATACACAGCTGGTGGCCGGGTTTGCCGATCACTGAGAT
The DNA here is from genome assembly GCA_963922205.1 of Romanomermis culicivorax. Lineage (NCBI taxonomy): Eukaryota > Metazoa > Nematoda > Enoplea > Mermithida > Mermithidae > Romanomermis > Romanomermis culicivorax. Next base: position 107,874 of record CAWUHX010000163.1, on the reverse strand, counting down.
GAAGTGAGGTTCGCAGGTCACACAGTAGAAGAGGGAGGGAGCACGGGTACCAAGGGTGCTATTCTGACACACTCAGTCAGTTAGAATGAAATACTCTGGATGTTTTGAGGGCGCACCCGAAAACATCTAAGGGATCACGGGTACAAGGTGTCCCTGATTGAATATGAGTGTAAAGTATGTATCGAGGCGTACTCAATACCTTCGCTGAGGCGGACTCAACGGTGCCTATTACTTACATGACTAACAGGGGTGGACCGCGGAGGCGGACTCGGGGTCAGTGGCGACTCTAGCGCGGGCATCGTTAAGCCAGTTAACGAAGGCGTTCGAGTGAATTTAAATATGACAGGGGGTCCTATACACTCTAGGCCCAACCGGAGGCTGTGCCGCGGTCCCTTGGGAACCACTACGGCGGGGACACTAAAGAAGATCTATGTATGACAGCTCGATGAGATGAAAGAGAATGAGTGAATTTAGATAAGAAATTTACAAGAAGATTGCCGAACCCTTGCAGACATCAAACACAGGCAGTACTGACTGCAAATGCCTGCTGCCTGCCCGAGTCAGACGACCAACCCAGCTGAGGCCGAGTGTAACTCGTTCAAACCTGCAGTTAAAGCTTGAAAACAGCCACGTGCTGATCAACAGTGCCGCTACCCGGGCGGACAACCTGATCAGTACGCAGGCTAGAGAGCATCTCAGGTGGTGTATACATGTGGACTGATGTTTCCCAGGCATCAGCCCCCAGACACACACAAACCCTTGGACAAGAGAGGTAGGTGATAGGGCCATGCGCCAGCGACCACCTAGAACTCAAGTGGAATACTCATAGGACCGACAGTAACCTGGTGCGGACGTCAAAAGGTAGGGGTATGAACCAACACATGACCTTGGTGCTGACTGCAGGTGCCTGGGATAAGAGTATTCAAGTATCATGTCGCAGTTGCAGATGCCAGGGGTGAGTGCCTAAGGCCAACAGAACCCCTGCAGTAGCACGTAATGTTACCGTTGCAGACGTCAGAAATAGGATCATGTAACCTCAATTCCTGCTGCGAGAACATGATACATTGTCATTGCTGACGTCAGCAATAGGGCCCTGAAGCCAACTATCGGTATACAGCAACACGTGATGGTGCCGTTGCTGACGTCAAAAGGTGGAACCGAGGGTCTGATACCTTAAGTCAATGACATGAGATGCAGTTGTTGCAGACGTCAGATGTGGCACCCGTAAGACCTGCACATCTGTGAATAGTGACACGGTGCGTCACCATTGCTGACGTCCCAGATGGGGTGCAGAGAACCAGCCGAACCTGTTGCAACAACGTTGGCTTCACTTGTTGCAGACGTCAGAAGTCATTACTGCTGGAGTGTTAACTTAAACAACAACACGTAATATCGGTTACTGAGGTCAGGAGTAGAACCCGGAGGGCTACCCACCCCTTAAAGCAACAGCAAGTGAAGCGGCTGTTGCAGACGTCAGTGGTTGCATCCGTGAGGCTGAACCACACAACAATGACAACCTGTAACGTTGTCGTTGCTGATGTCAAAGAGCATGACCCGTAAAGTCTATGTTCAAGATGCAACAACCGGAAAATAGGAGAATCAGACCTTACAGTAAGTAGAAATGAAGAAGATAGACGAACTTACGTAAGGGTGTCATACTGTAGCGGTGGCATCCGGAAAACAGAAAATTTTTTTTTTTTTTTTTTTTTTTGACGCCGCTCAGATGACCGAGAAAGGAAAAGGGAAAGGAAATAACCGAAGACGGGGAACACGAGAGTTGGACATACGCGTGTTAAATGTGTAAACAGTCGGTGTAAAATTTTGGGGCCGGAAAAGTGAGCAATTCCGACAGTTTCCGCCGACAGACAAAAATTACTGTACACAATTAACAAATCGCAGCCACGTATGACGTCCAGAATCATACGTGGAGGGTGTACGGTATCATGGGGTCACGGACCACCAACAGTCAGGAGAGGCCGTAAACCCCTACAGCTGTGATACCAGTACCCGCGCATGGGTATACTGTAGTTACAGTACGGGAATGGGCACAGGCGTACTGTAATGGCACCCACCCGGAGGGCTACAGTATACCACCCAGGATTAGAGAAGGGGGGAATAAGGGAAAAGAAAACAAATAAGGTAGTTTACAACACAGATTAAGTATGCAGAATGTACAGAATAACTCAGAGGAGAAATACAGAATACTCGATATATGACTCAACTCTGGGACAAATAACTCGACGCTGAGGATAAATAACTCGACTCAGGGGGATTTATTACTCATAGGGGATAATACACACGCATGAGATAATTATTTACACATATAGATCACATTTAGATCACTCGTAAGGGCAAATCCCGTCTTACAGTAAGTAAATCTGATGATCAGGGATAAATTCCCGACCTACAGTAATAACTCTCGGTGGCACGGGAAAAAAAAAAAATTCCGACTTACAGTAATAATACGCGACTTGAGGGGAGGTACCCAACCTACAGTAGCGGTAATCCGAAATAAGGGACATTCCCGACCCATTAGGCAGTAAACCCGAATCTGGGGGGTCTCCGACTTATTGGATGGCTAGTACCCGATTTTAAGGGGGCTTGTCCGACTTAAAATGGGAGTTGACCCGACCTGGGGGTAGTTCCGACCCAAGGGTGAAGAGTTTTGCACTTAAGGGCGAGTGCCAGACTTAAGGTCGATTTTCCAGCCTCGCCATGTCACACTTTACGCCATCGATGTCACATTTTACGCCATGCCACGTGTATGACATGGGGATTTGGGAGAGCTGGGGAGGTTTGGGTATCTCATCAGGTAATACCGTGTTTTAGACGTCACATTGATGGTGAACCATATCAGATTGATCCTATTACAGTGAGTAATAGGCTGTGACTCCTGATGGATACTGGCATTTTCCCCAGGCTTCCCAAGTTGGCGTTGGGGCCTAACCTGGCAATTGGTGGCTATAGAGAGGTCTATAGTTGGTTCTCTTGTGTTGTCCTTGGGGTCTTGCTGTAGGGTAACGGACAACGCTGCCAGGCTAGGTGCGACAATCCCCGAGTCCTACTCAGTGAGAGTGGGGACAGGGTCACCCGTAAAATGACCTAATTTATGGGACCCGATTATGAACCAGACAGCCCCTTTTAGCCCGAACCTGAGAGGAGGAGGCCCTACTTATCTGTGGAAACCTTGGGAAACCGACTTAGGAAGGATTTCCCAACAAATAACCCACAAATAACAATAATCCCCTGAGAAGACTCACCTAGTCCTGTTTCTCAAGCGATTACGACGCAACGGGCGGCAAGTCCCTGGATGCTTTCGGTCTTCTGGCACTGGGAGCGGGGGATGCGATCTTCAAACGTCCTAGGCGGCGAGCGGCGGCGAGCGGGAGGGAGCGGGAGCGAGCAGAAGGCGAAACTCCAACGTTTAATTCACGAACCGGGGCGGTCGGACACCTGGCACTGATGGGCAGCGGGGTACTGTAGGCGGTGAGCGGCGGACGCAGTAAGAAATGCAAGGGTATGCAAATTTATTTAAAATAATAGGCGGCGGACGCAGTCGAATATAAAAATATGCAAATTGGGAAGAGCGGCGGACGCGAAGTTACAACAACCGAATCGGAGCTTGGCGAACCCAAGAATGAGCGAAAAACCAAAGAAACATGTCCTTTTAAGGACATGTTTGGCTACAGCTGCAGCTTGGGCGGAGTTTCTCGGCGCTCAAGCTAACTTCTGCAGCTAGACGCGATGCAGAAGATGCCTATGAGCACATAGACATTTTTTTCATTCACATGCGTTTAGCACTGAGGCCGGCTGCAGTGCCTATGCTAAGCATATGAACGTCTTTAGCTAAAACTTCTTAGCTAGTCGTTTTGCGTAACAAAAACGACGCTAATTTTTGATGATAAGAGGTGCCTGAGCGCACCAAAAATAGCCATGTGCTCGTGGAGCACGACTGGCGGAAGTTTTTAGCTAAAGGGCCTACTGTAGCCCGCGTTTGTAAAGAAATAAAAATACAACAAAACGAAACATAGAAATGCATGAAAAATATAAAAACGAACGTAAAATGCATGTGTAAAAATGAAATAAACAAAAGCATGTTCGAGTAATAAACGAAACATGAAAAATAACAAAATGTCGGCATGATCAGGATCATGTGACGTTGGAGAATTGAGCGGCACGTGACAATAACATCACTGTCACGTACAGACAAAATCAGAATTTTTAGTGTCGATAATTGAAGTAATATATTAATATTGAACATACAATATTGTAATATTAGTATGCTTCGATAAATGCAACATTAAAAAAGTGTATATGCCACATGGAGCACATAAATGCCATAAAATTGATAAACCAGTGGTTTTTTGTGCACGGACATTTGTGCCAATTGGCACAAAGAGCCAAAAAAATTTGTGTCAATGGCACATATAGAATTTTTTCACCTCAAAAATATGCTGAAAACCTTTAAAAAGTTTTATGCCAAAAACAGGTTTTTTTAGGCCAATTAGGAGCCATGGCTCCTAAAAATTCTGACTGGCTTCTAAAAATTTAGAGGCACAAGCTAAATTGGCTAGTAAAAATTAGAGCCTAACGATTCTTTCAATAAGGTGAGTTTCCTATCTGGAGATGCATTGCTATGCACTTTAATAAAGAAATACTAAAAATTTTCTGCAATTCGCGACAGATTTCAAATCAGTAGTGAGGCTGGACCGTATAGGTTGTATGGTTAAGGATACCCCTATCTTTTGTGTACGACCTATAATTTGTCATTTTTGGCTGATTTATAGGTCGTACAGAAAACATATACGGACGACTTTTGGCCGATTTACAGGTCATACAGTAAACATATACGGTCAATTTCTTCGTCGATTTATAGGTCGTACGGTTAAGTATACAGGTTTTAGAGTTACCGTAATAGTGGAATTACAGTAATTTTTGATTATGGTAATAGTGGAATTATGGTAATATGTGTGTTACTGTAGATGAAAAAGGAAAATTGATAAAAAAGGAAAACTAAAATGAACAAAAAATGGAAAAGAAATAAAAAGAGATCATATGTAAAAATGGCTTCCCCTCTGGGAAGAGGAAGCCCTTCAAAAATTTGCACCCCAGGCCCCCTTTGTCAAAAGGGTGCCACCTGCAGGTGTAAATATGTTTCGGAGGTCCCATTTCTGAATGATCATTCAAGTCAACAAATGTCAGAATGGTCAAACTGGTCAGTAATGGTCTGTTTAATGAGTAAAATCTCGAGAGAGTCAATACGCGATGAAACATTATCCTTACGGGTGCATGCGTATAAAGTTTGATGTTCTGCCAAAAATGACCAAGAAGGTCTTTTATAAAAAATGACCAGAGCGAACTGGCCATAAAAAGCATGTAGACAAATAAGGTCTTTTATAGAAAATGACCAGAACGAGCAGGTCATAAAAAGCATGTAGAAAATTTGGAGAGTTGACGTACGGTTAAGCATACAGATTCGGGAGTTATCATAATAGTAGAATTACGGTAATTTTTCTATTATGGTAATAGAGGAATTAGAGTAACAGATGTGTTACTGTAGATGAAAAAAGGAAAACTGAAATGAACAAAAATGAAATAGAATTAAAAAGTGATCGTGTGTAAAAATGGCTTCTCCCATAGGCAGAAGAAGCCTTTCAAAAATTTGCGCCCCTGGACTCCCTTTCACAAAAGGGCGCCACCTGCAGGTGTAAATATGCTCGGAGGCCCCATTCCTGAACGATCGTTCAAGTCAATCTCAAACGGTCAAATTGGTCAGTAATGGTCTGTTTAATGAGTAAAATCTCGGGAGAGTCAATACAGGATGAAACATTATCTTTACGGGAGCATGCGTATAAATTTTGATTGACTGCCAAAAATGACCAAGAAGGTCTTTTATAAAAAATAACCAGAAGAAGTTGGTCGTAAAAAGTGTGTAGAAAATTTGGAGAGTTGAAAAAATCTTTACATATCAAAAAGAAAAAATTTTTAATTCGATGCAACATTCTACTTTATTGTAAAAATCATTTAGTCCAACCATATGGAAATGTACAAAAATTACCTTTCAAAATACGTTTATCATATACTGTATGAAATTTTTTCAAAGTTTTACGAGTAACAACTTTACGATCTTGCTGACGCTCTATACGAAGACTATGTACATCTACTTCTTCTTTTCCATTGTTTTTTACAAAAGCAAAAACCATTCGACGAAGGGAATAAAAATTAACTTTTTTCATAGTATCTGATGACAAAGTGATACTGCGGACTTTGATTACGTGACGGTATTGGTCTGTACATGGACTGTACAACCTGTAGGCATAATTTTTAGGACCTCCACTGACAAATTCGGTAATGTAAGATCTAGAACCATATTTACGTAACTCGTCAGTCATTTCACCAAGACACCAACCAGTGGGTACCTGATATTGTTGTTTGTCAACTGCTGACAAGTAAATAATACTATCTGTGTCAAAATACAATACTCGACTCAATGTAAGAATATAACTTTAGTCGAGCTTGAGCCGTTGTATAAGCTGCAATAACAGACACCAATTGTTCATTGATTAGTCTAACATTCTTAATAATGTTGGCCACATTCATCACAAGTTCAAAATATTCTTTCGGTGCATTGTGGATAACAGTCTTATCCATATTGTTTCATTGACCAAACTAAAAAACAGAAAAATAATTAAATGAAATACAAAAAACTATGCAAAGTTACTTTTCCCCAGAAAGAATTTAGCATTAATTTCGCCAAAGCCCTCTTTCCAGGATTTTTTAAAATTTTCGAAGAATCCAATGAAATATTCTCACGATTGTAGACCTCCATTCCGTATTCACCTTTTTGCTCATCTGTCTGAGCTTTAGCAGGGTAGCATGCCGATCTATTTATGCAAGAACGTTTTCTATTGAATCAATGTACTTTGAAAATTGATTTATACAGACATAGAGATGACTTTTGCTTGCAAAAATTTATATCTACTGACAACGAAGCTTATAAAATCGAGGTTAAAAGCATGTCTTTATTTATTAAAAAAGTTGAAGTTGCGGATAATATCAATCAAGCTATTGAATCCATGTTACAAAATACAGCTGCAAAATACCCTATTCGTCGATGTCATGTTACAAGTCTATACATAACAACTAGTCGCTCAGCTCCTCTGAACTCATTGTTCACAGGTCCTTTACCTCATTGTCTCGTTGTGGCGCTCGTTGATGGTTCGGCTGCTAGGGGTGATTATTATCAAAGCCCCTTCAATTTTAAGCATTTCGGATTAAACGAAATTAAAATAACAAGTGGCACTACAACATTACCTACAACACCATATATGTTAAATTTTAAAGAAAACAAATATTTGCGCACTTTTATACAATTATTTGAGGGTGTAGGAATTGGTACAGATAACAAGGATAATGAAATTACTCAAAATTCTTTTACAACACATAACACGGTTTTTGTTTTTGATTTGACTCCTTGCGGTATGGATGGTAATTTTTGGGAACTCATACGTGAAGGAACCACTAGTTTACAGATGAATTTTGGCGAGGATATACCAGATGGCGGTATTGAAGCACTTATATACGCAGAATTTGACTCTCTCGTAATGATTGATAAAAATCGTGAAACCTTTACGGATTATAGTATTTAAATATGTTATATTTATATGTACATTTCATCTCTTTTTTTTATAATAATAAAAATCACTTATAGTTGTTGTTGTTTATACAACCCTTCTCTTTAGCTATTGTTTAGAAATATTCTTTTAATTTATTCCTAATTATAAATGAACTTCCTTTTATTACTCCTTCTTTCCTTTATTTTCTCCTTTAATTCTACAGTACTATGTAATTATCTTGTACATTCTTTTTACCCTAAGACCTGTTTGTGCATATTCTCTACATATTGTTTACTCGTACATCTCTAAATATCTGACTACAGTAAACCCTTTTTTATATTCCAGAAGTTGACCCACACGCACACACACACTCATAGTAGAACTCTAAAGAAATTACCTCTACTATTAAACGCAATAAATAAAAAATTTTATTAATTTTAATTCAATCTAATTTATTTGAAACAAAATATACATATATATATACAAAATTTAAAACAAAATAGAATAATTTATACATATATACAAAATTTAAAACAAAATAAAATATACATATATATACAAATTTTACCTAAAAATAAAAACATTAAGTTTCAAAAATTTTTACTTACATAGATACTATATATATATACGCAGCCACCGCCGCCGCCGCTGTCGCAGACCTCGCTAGAGGTTTCACGCGTATCTACTAAAGTTTTTACAAAATTTAATAACTATTTTAGTTAAACAAAAATTTTTTACTCTAATATATCATTTTAACTGTTAAGTAATAGGTACAAGATCTATCAATAGTCTTTATTTTATCATGAATTTTTATCGTATAAAATTGTGTAAATATTTGAAAGCTTCTAGAATATTCTAGAAATGTTCTTTGGTAAGTTTTAGACAACTCAGCTATATACCATACATTAATATACATGAATTAAAAATCTGTAACATACTATGGCTAGCACAATTTAACCTACACATATTTATCTTGAAATATTATAGTAAAAGCTTATAATAACTTTACTCTCATTAAATATAAAATATAAATATCTACGACGTGTTTTAACTATAACATCATAACTTAGTAGAAACATGGTAGCGTCAGTCCTATCCTCTCCTCGACGTAGCGATCGTCCGCCTTTCCCCATTCAGCCCTCGCACCAGGGGGAGGATATTCCACAGGTGCGAGGCTAGGTGGCGGTCGTCCAGCGAAGGGTTTTCAAACATCTGGCGTAGAAGTTTCATAAAACCCCAAAAGGGTTTCTGTCTAGCCGGATATTCAACCCCTCGCTGGCTTTTCCACCAGCTCTTGAAGTCCGTCGACGCCTCCTCCCAAAAGACGGACGCCCACGCGTCAATGTCGGCTGTTGTTAAAAACGGTTCTAAATTAATAATAATATTATAAAATAGTATCCATATTAATTTTTAAATCAAAATATTTGTAAAATCATCGTACCGTAAACCTCGTAGGCAGCTCTTAACGCCGAAATAAACGTAACGAATAGGGCCTCCATTTGTAGTCTCAGGTGTTGCACGCAAGTACAAAAATAAGAATGGTTCTTCTTCTTCTATTTTTTCTATTTATACCACTTTACCCTCATTAAACCTTTTCGGGTTTTTTCTGCTTTTTGGTTGAATCTTTTCGGTTTTTCTTTGAAAATTGTCGACTCTAGGTTATTCTAGAAAACTATCAGAATAAAAATAATCACCACCTTAATTGTTTTGGTATTGCGTCTCTTTAAAGGCTTTAGGCTCTAGGTTATTCTAGAAAACTATCAAAATAACAATAATCACCACCTTAATTATTTTGGTAAAGCGTCTCTTGCTACCGTGTTTTATAGAACCTTTGACCTTTTCTAGCATTTCTAATTGGTTTTACGATCTCAATGGTTTCAGCTGTCTAACCTTTCTATGTTTGCTCTGGAAAACACTCTGTATACAAAATCGTATCTACCTGCATAAATCATCCAATATAATGTATTAATTTTCTATACATAGAGTAATGTTCATGTATAGCTACCCTTGATGATTTAGTTCTTTTCTTTTCTTCTTTTTCTTTTCTTTTCTTCAAATATTTTTGTGGTATCAATTACTTTTTTACATCTAGAATATTTTTCATCTCAAGTGTTCACTTTTCTACATGCGCTTTATGCCCCACTCTTTTGGGTCATTTTTCTATAAAAGAATTTGGTCATTTACGACCTTATAAGTATGAACCCGTAGGAATAATGTTTCAAGTTTTATAGACTCTTTCAGTTTTTATATGTGGAATTGAGCATTCTGATCTAAAAGATCATTCTAATTTGGACAATCGTTCAGTATGCAGGGCTTCGGATTAGCTATTCTGTGAACCTGCAGACGGCGCACATCTTATTTTAGAGCCCGAGGGCGCTTTTTTTGAAGGACTTCCTCCGTGGGTGGAGGGGGTCTATTTTATAAATGCTCTCTTTTTTTTTGTTTTCCATTTTTTGTTCACATTATCATTATTTTTGTATTTAGACTACAGTATTTTGGCGATAAACAAAAATAAAATAGTGTTTCAAAAGTTTTATAATAATAAGCTAGAATGTTGCATTGAATTAAAAATTTTTTGATATGTAAAGATTTTTAACTCGTCAAATTTTCTACACCCTTTTTACGACCGGCTCGTTATGGCCATTTTCTATAAAAGACCTTATTTGTCTACATGCTTTTTATGGCCAGCTCGCTCTGGTCATTTTTTATAAAAGACCTTCTTGGTCATTTTTGGCAGAACATCAAACTTTATACGCATGCACCCATAAGGATAATGTTTCATCCCGTATTGACTCTCTCGAGATTTTACTCATTAAACAGACCATTACTGACCAGTTTGACCGTTCTGACATTTGTTGACTTGAATGATCATTCAGAAATGGGACTTCCGAAACATATTTACACCTGCAGGTGGCACCCTTTTGACAAAGGGGGTCCAGGGTGCAAATTTTTGAAGGGCTTCCTCTTCCCAGAGGGGAAGCTGTTTTTACACATGATCTCTTTTTACTTCTTTTCCATTTTTTGTTCATTTCAGTTTTCCTTTTTTATCAATTTTCCTTTTTGATCTACAGTAACACACATACACCATAATTCCACTATTACCATAATCAAAAAATTACCGTAATTTCACTATTATGGTAACTCTAAAACCTGTATACTTAACCGTACGACCTATAAATCGACGAAGAAATTGACCATATATGTTTACTGTATGACCTGTAAATCCACCAAAAGTCGTCCGTATATGTTTACTGTATGACCTATAAATCGGCCAAAAATGACAAATTATAGGTCGTACACAAAAGATAGGGGTATCCTTAACTGTACGACCTATACGGTCCGGCCTTACTACTCAAATCATTTATGATTCTTGGTATCATTTCTCTTGTGTGGTTGAAAAATGTTGGCCTAGCTTAGGCCTACAGCTTTTAAACATCAGCATGTTATGGATGAATATTTGACCTTGTATTGCTTTCTAACATATTTGACGAAAACCTAGATCATTTTCACAAAATCGTTTTGTGGTCCTTTAGAATTTTCGACTTTCATGAACATAACTTTTTGCATTTGGAAAATGATTAAGACATCATCAGCACAGAAAAGTTTGAAAACAATCACGAATAATTATGATTGGTATAAATTACTGGCTCCAGATATATTAGATCAAAAATGATAGAGAAACGTTTGAACGCCTCCGCCAACTATATAGTGAAAACATCGCGATCGGTCATCAGCAGTTGCAGTAGAATGTGCTGAAAAATGCATTTTCCGACATTTCAGAGGCATGGAAATCAAAATTTTTTATGATTTTTCCTTCAAAACTCAGGAAAGTCAGTTCTAACAGTCTGGAACTAACATGAAGTGAATGAAATACAAGAGAAGTGATTTTTTATCATTTTTCTGATGAAACTAACGAATTTATCAATTTTAGTGTGATCAACTAAAAATGTGCAGCCAAATTTTTCCGTTTGCAAAAAAACCTGATGATTGATTTGAATAATGATTGATCTAATATATGATCATTGTTATTCTTTGCTTGATTGAGTATGTATTCACAATGATTGATCCGTTACGCGGGCTTCTACTGTGATTTTGAATAGCATTTTTGAATAAATTTGTTGAAACAAGCATTGTTTATCAGGGTTGGCGGGCATTGGGTTTTTGGGTTGATGCGTTTTCTTGGGTTGGAAAATTGGACAATTCTGGGTTTTTCGGTTTTTTAAGAAAAAAATTCATTTTTTTCCATTTTGTTCATAGGAATAAAGTTTCTTCCTGATTTAATAATCAAAATGAGAGTTGAGCTAACTTTAATAACTGCAATATCTGAATATTAGGCAGATTTTACTGCTCATGAGTCATGAGTACTTATGAGCAGTGCTAGTGAGCAATACACTACACAGCATTACCTGTGACTGCTAAAGTCTGCTCACAGCCATCAGCATTTGGTGAGCCGACTTGAGAAGCCCTAAAATTTTGAGGGAGACAGCAGACCCACTGGAGAAAGAGGCAGCTGACGGGTTTTGGGTTCAAAATGGATTGAAAATGGACCACCAACCAAGTATTCTGGTTGAATGGCTGTAAGCAGTATGAATGTTGAAGAAAGAAACATCAAACTTCTTTCAGCCTGCGAAAACACAATTTATAAGCAACTCAATGAATAAATGATCTCGGCAAGTGAAGATGATGAAAAAAATACGTTTCGTTACAAAATGCTGGAGAGTGGCCAAAAATCTGCTATGCAATATTGGTTGACCGAAGGCAAAACGTGGCCTTCATTCCAAAAAATTGTCTTGAGAATACGTTTTTTAAGACTATTAATGGTGAATAAGCGAAATTTATTTTGTCATGTTAGAATCACATGTTTTCCATTTTAGTGTCCACTGCGTCATCAGAGCGTAATTTTTCAACATTTCGCTTTGTTCACAGCAAGTTGCATAGTCGATTGCCATCTGAATCAGTCGGAAAGCTAGTCTTCATAAAATTCAATGTGCCAAAAATTTTTCGGAAGGTGCACTAGTTATGATTTTATTTGTTGTGGTAAGGAATCTGTATTTTTGCTTAAAATCAGGAAAAATGATATGAAAATGTCTTGCATTACGAAGAATAAAACTTTAGATATGTTCCACAATTGTGAAATGGAAAAAACCCTGATTAAACCCATAAAAAACCCAAATTCGAAATTTTGAAAATGGGTTTTTTCCCAATCCTGGCTGCCAGAATTCAGATATTTTTATAAAATTTGTCAGGCAGTCAATATTTGTGTTTTGACTTTCTTTTATATTGACTTTCTTTCTAAAACCGACGTAAATATTGATAGTCCCGTCGCGTAAATTTTTGGTTGAAAAATTGTGCCAACAAAACAATGTTAATTTTTCTGTTCGAATCAAACACCAAATTTTGGTTCCGAATCACCACTGAATGAACAAGGGGAGGAAGTTAACAATTTCTACTTATTCATCAGTCATTCACAATGTCCAAGTCTGTTGCGATCCTACAAACAGAATTCGCTCGCGTTATAGACAAATAGAAGTAATATTACAAGACTGGGCGCGAAGCGCCTCGAAAATTTTGCTTTTTCAGTCCCCAAGATGACTAAAAATCAAGGAAATTCAGTGTTAAAAAAGTCAAAAAAATTGTGCCAGTTAACACAAACGCTCGAAACTTTTTGTGCATTCCGATTTTTTTGTGCCAAAAACCATACTTTGGCACAAAAAACCACTGGGATAAACATGAAAAACGTGTTTATAGATTTCATACCTACAGTAACTGAATATTGCAACATCGATTTGCTAAAAACCATCGCACTTTATTTTGTATAGTGTTGACACTAAAACGCAGTACTCGCCTTCTTCGACCGAGCATAATCATGACGTTATATATATCGAATGAGATTTTCACTAAGAAACAGAGTGTATATTTCTGAGTGTGAGCGCCATGTTTTAATGTTTTGCATGTTTGAATCACGTGATCAATCAATTTACTGTATTTTTCGTCCGGTCAATATCATTGACAGGATCCTGCCCGGATCCTGTCAATAGCTAAAAAAATATTGACCGGATCCGGTCAATAGACACTGCCTCGCTGAAATACATGTATGGGACATTCACAGTAAACTGCAGCATGCAGTAAACAAACTTTAAAACCTGCAAACAGAGTATAAAATTAACATTACTATATCGTCAATGTACATAGGTATATTAACTACTGTAAACGATATTCATGAGATGAGTATGATGTATCAAATCATGGTTATCAGATTTCAAAAATAGAACTTGTTTTCATCACATTATTTTTTCTTCAACTCAGTCAGATGTTACAAACGAAATATCGCTTGATAATCAAAAATTAAGGTGAATGTATTGTCTGTTTTTCTTGGAATGCTTCTAAATAATGAAGGCGGGAAAGCAGTGGTATTTCAGATTTTCACGATTTGCTGATGAACAATATATCACACACGACTCGAAATTTATCATCATACTGACCTAACCTTCAACAATTTTTGGTGTGAAAATTTTTACAGTAAGAGCTCTATGTAAACGATTTGGACGACAGTACTGATTTGTGTCACTTTTTTATTTGGAAGAATTTTATAAAAATGGAAGCGCATTTTATACGGCTCAACGATTTGCAAACAGTGCCTTATAAACAATAAATCATATTTCGACCTTCGACGAGTTCTTGATAACCAAAAGAAAGGTTTTCTAACATCCAAGCAGCAATTTCCTCCATCTATAGTAGCCAAATATGCGAAACTATGCGCATTATCAGCACTTCTTAAAGTCAAAGTCATTCTTTTGGAATCAAGTCGTCAAGAAAATTCGTTCAACTGCAGCATAAATTTCATTCCTATGACGTCTTTTCCTCCTTCCTTCTCTAATTTCCCTTAATCTTGGTCAATGTGCTGGAGAATAGAATCTGCTGGGGTCAGCAAGCCTCCGCTGGGGTCAAGACTCCCCCATACCCCAATCATGCATGTATTGTCATTTCACTCAGAATTTTCAGCGTGTACATCATTGATTGCTATTGAAAAATAATAAACTCAATTGCTGTTGTCGGCCTTGATAATTAATTGCTGAAGATCTATTTTCAAATAAATCTTATGGTAGATATTGTTAACCGTGCTGGTTTTAACGTCCAGTGTGAATCATAATCAAGCAAAACTCGTCAAATTACGGAATGATTCCTCTTCATGTGTGGGCCAACATTTTTTTCAAATCCTACTGCCTTATCAAATGCACTTCGATCTTTGTACGAATGCATATCTATATAATCTGTTTTTTATAAAATGCATCTGAATAAAAAAATGACACAAATCAGAACTGTGGTCACATACAGCTCTTACAGTAAAATTTTCCACTCGAAAAATTTTCAAAGATTAAGTCAGTATGCTAATTCATTTCCAGTCTTATGTGATACATTGTTTATCAGCAAATCGTGAGAATTTTAAATACTACTACTTTCTGCTTTCATTATTTAAAAGCATTTCAAGAAAAACAGACAATACATCTTCTTCGATTTCAGATCATTAATCAATATTTCATTGTAACATCTGTAACAATGAAGTGAAGAAAAAATGATACTGTCAGGTGCCAACCAATTTCCCCAAACATCACGTGATTTTCATCCTGCTGATAGTTTATGTTTTTCGCAACTTTTTATTTCACATTTACTTACTTTTATTCCATTTTGTTCATTATGTTTTACATGCATTTTTGTGTTCCGTTTTTGTTGTGTTTCGTTTTGTTTTTCTTTCGCACGTAGGCTGCAGTATGACCCTTTAGTTAAAACTTCCGCCAAACGAGCTCTACAAGCTCATGGCTATAAATGGTGGACTATGTGCGCCTCTTATCAGTAAAACTAGCATCATTTTTGTGACACAAAACGGCTAGTCAAGAAGTTTTCATTAAAGACGTTCATACGTTTGGCATGGCATGAAACTCACCTCCAATGCTAGACATATTCGAACTGGAAAATGTCTATGTGACCATAGGCCTCCTCTGCACCATTTGCCTCTGCAGAAGTTAGCTTGGCCATCATATGCTCCGCCCAGGCCATACTGCAAGCCCATGAAGGTCCTTTAAAGGACCTGTTTCTTTAGTTTTTCGCCCATTCTTGGGTTTCTCCCTCAGCATCCAGTTTTGTTTTGTAGCTCATGTCCGCCACCTTATATTTTTAATAAATTTGAATATTTTATTCTCCCTTGCATCTGCTGCTCGAATTTGCATAAAAGCCACCCATCGCCTACCTTGTGTCAGTTCTCCACCCATACATTGAGTAGAAAGAGAGAGTCATCCCATTTTTAAAGCTGCCCGCTGGGCCAATACTGTGAATTTTGGTGAAAATTTACAGATAACATTTGTAAATTTGGTTTGCTCAATAAAATGGGCTTTTGTAACATTACTCTTATGAATGAGCTCTGCAGTACCTGCCACTCAGTACCGATTTTGTGGTCCTTCAAGAAGCCGTCACCCACATGAGCTACCTCAAAAAGTAGAGTGTAAACCACCAAAATCTTCGAGTCCATGATGCATGAATGTCACAGTATATGTTCCTAGTTCTGATCCAATTGCAACCTTAGCATGGAATTGCACATTGTGCAACCACAAAGTCTGCACCAACACTGGTTTCTTTGGATCTAGGGACATCACAGCTGACGTCATTATGACTCAGCAACTAGCACCTGCAGCTTGCATGCTGGCACATTGCACTAAGATGTTTGGCTCACAAAAGCTTGTTGGCATCCACCCTGGCTTTTATAGCATGAACCAAACATTGGAAGTGATGTACAAATGGTGCTGCAGTGATGTCTGCAAGACAGTGACTAACCTCTTTATCAAAGAGGGACAAATCGCTCCATGGGATGGCACTACGGCCCTAAGTACCTTAGGTGACGTAGGTGGATACAGTCCCACTGTGGGCCAGTGCACTATGCTTGACAGGGTCATTGTCTAGCCTGCTACAAACTTCACAGTATGGTGTCACCATCTTCCCAAGGGAAACTACACTGCATCTGTGTCAGGGAACCACATTATCATTGATGATCTGCAGGTTGCCCCCAAGCTACCCGGAAACTCCTGTGTCTTCCAGTTCTGTCCAGAATTATGTTCTACCACAAGTCGGACTGATCAGGGTCTTCTCCTATGCATCCATGGGAGATACAACCTGACCCAGAGTATGTTTGGTTTGGCAAAGGATTCACGTCCTGACCCCATCAATGCCTAACTAAACTACTTGGCTCAGCAGATCAAGGAATCAGAGATTAACAATTTTTTATTCACGTGGCTTCAGCTTTGCTCTCACACTCAACGCTACCTTGATCTGACTTGGAAGTTGCTTTGTTTCGACCCTGTCTTGGGTGCCCAGGCATTTCTTCAGTGGAATAACCTGACTGCAGAATTCACAGGTGATGCACTGACCATATGGCCATGTCATAAGGTCAACGCAACATACATTTACCATTTGTACTGGGTGGGAAACATCTGCTACAAGTATCTACCTGTACAGGTTGGCAGTATTATCTATTTTGCCACCCTTGGTGGACCAGACCTCATCAAAGCTAGCCCAATAGTGCCATGCAATCACTACTTTACAGGAATTTTCAGAAATTGCTTGGGCTGGTTTACTGAGCCTGGCACTGTCCATGTGAGCCACATCCCACCAGAACTCTTCTGGAAGCAGGGCTTCAACGTCACTCACTTTGAGGCTCCTGTGCTCTTCCATGACCAGTTAGGGATGATCCCATCAAGTTTTGCTTTCTTTAAATAGTAGGTTTACAAGATTGAGCAAATTGAAACAGTTTCAAACCAGCTAGAGAATTTCACTGATGGCCTATCCCTGCAACCAGATGCTGTCTATCAAGCTTTTTCAGGGGTAGAAACTGACATCAAGGCCTCTCTGGAAGGTGTCTATCTGGCAGCAAATGCTGTGATTACTGGTCAATAACACAACCTCATTAAGGGCTTGCATGCTGTTCTGAGTGGACCAGTTCAGTTGATCTTTAACACCCTGGTCCCCTTTGCAGTGCTGGTTGGTATCAGATATCTAGCCTATCTTGGTATATCTTACTACCTCAGTTACTGCCTGTCAAACAAACAGGTATGGTTTGTTGGCCGCTTTTCCCCATTGGCACTGTACTCCAGAGTCCAACACTGGGTTGGTTTTCATTACCTGCAAAAGGACATGCGGTCCCAGCTCAACTGAATCACTCCGTGCTTCATCATGCTACTGGATGCCAAGGAAACCCCTGCTTTCCTTGACACTGGTTGCCCATGCACTCTCATTAGCCAACGCCTTTACAAGGCCCTGGTTAAAGAAAGTTTGAAGGTGGCAATGGCATTCCAGCAGCATCATGACTTCAATCCCTTGATGAGCATCAATGGCAAAGCCTTTCATACCCTCCTTTCCTGACTGTATGAAATCATGCTGCCAGGGAATCGCCAGCCAAACACATGGATCAATGTACATCTCCATGTGTGCAAGACTACATCTCCCTTTTGGGCGCCAGCTGATTTGATACATGGACTGGACTTTCTTGAACAGTTCAAGAACATTATGTTTGACTACCGACATAATATTTGTCTGTTGAACCCCGTAGAACTACCCCTTCCTCTTACAATGACAGAGATTGACCAGATAAACCCAATGGCAGAGATTGACCAGATAAAAGAACACACGTTCACTATCAAGGGCTTCATACAGGTCTAGGTCCCAATCATGGTCCAGGACTTTTTCCATCTCTAGGCCACACTCATGTGCATCCTAGGTCACCTTATCAAGTGGGTCAACCAGAGGATAATGGACCTCTTCCAGGCATGCAAGTCTTTGTTCACTGACCATGCAAGGGTTGAGTTGCCCTTGACCCCCACCTGCAAGCTCTCCAGTTACACTGGAAAAGGGCTGTTTCCATGAGGAAAGTGATTTAGATGCTCCAGCATCACCTCTTATGGCAGTGCCACGATTGTCAGACACGGAGATTGAATCACTAGGAGCTACGCAGAGTCCAAAGGACAGGTCCGACCATTTACTTACAGTGCAGGTTGATTTAAACCCAAGGAACCATCCTGGAAACATCCATCAGCTACGCTCTTGTGGGTCTACTCCATCCCACTGGGCTGCCGATTCCAAGGCAATCAGGTATGGCAGGGCAAATCCTTGGTGCCACCACATCAGATCCAGGTCATGTGGTGTCAGCCTTCTACCCAAATGATATGCGGACACCCCATATCAAGGTTCTCTTGAATAACTGAGTAGAAGCCAAGGCACTGGTCCACACAGGAGCCATTTTCTCACTACTGGACCACAAGTTGGTGGTTAAACTGCCCAACTTGGTGCTCATGCAGACTAGGGCTCTTCCCATAGCAGCAAACGGGTCCCCGATCCAACTGTTAGGTGGTGCCTATGTCATGGTGACAGTAGCCGATGTCTCTGAAGGGATCCAGGTCCAAATACAGGAGAACTGTTCAGCTGAACTGGTCCTTGAAACAAACATTCTCCAATGGTTCAATTGTGTTAGCTTGAATTGGGAGAAATCCTTTCTCCAGTTCAAGGATCAGAAAGTTCTGTGTGATTGCATCATCCACAACCCTCCTTCTCCCCATGGTTCCTTACCCCTGGAGGATTTGGTTGTCCTTGAGCCTCACTTGCTAAGACAATTTTCTGTCCCCATACTACCAATGTATACAAATGTACCTGAGGTTGCTTTCTTCCTTAAGCCTCCCATGGGAGCTCACAGCAATGTATACTTTGCTGGCAGTATAAGTATTATGGCTAAGGGCCACATACCCTTACAGGTGGTTAACCCAAATACACATTCCGTGGTTCTCTATCCGCACATGACCATCGGTGATGAGCAGATGCACACTGATCTCTCACCTGAGTCAGAGGTCAAATCGGACCTAGTCCTTGACCGAAAGTGGGTTGAATCCAATGCTGTGATATCCTCTGATATCTGCTCACAGGACTGGACAGCATTCATTGACCTACTGATGGCATACACTGACTTCTATGCCATAGATGAGAAGGACACAGGTTCTACTGATCTCATTCAGCACAAGATCAGCACGGATGACACCCGCCCAGTCCACCAGTTTCCTTATTAGACATCACCTAGGGAGAAGGACCTCATCATGCAAGAAGTCAGAGCACTCCAGGAAAAAGATATTACTCGGCCGAGCACATCACCATGGGCTACTAATATCATCCTGGTGCGCAAAAAGAATGGTTCGCACCATATGTGTGTTGATTTTCTCGGCCTTAACAAGGTCACAAAACAGGATGCCTACCCTCTCCCATGGATAGATGAAATCCTCCACAGACTTGACAGTATGAAATACTTCACTACCCTTGATTAGGCTAATGCCTATTGGTCCATACCAATTGCCGAGGCAGATAAGGAAAAGATGGTGTTTAACACATCCATTGAACTTTACGAGTTCAACTATCTGCCTTTTGCTCTGTGCAAGGTCCCTGGGATGTTCCAGTGCTCCATACGGGAATACAGTGGCCTACTGAGCTGACTTACGTGGATGACATCTTGGTGTTCAGCAATTCCCACATCAAGATGCTTGATCACCTGACAGATGTGTTCTCTCATCTCCACCAGGGTGGAATGAAGCTCAGACTAAGCAAGTGCAAATTCTCACACTCTGAGGTAGAATATCTAGGATACCAGTTCTCACAGAGCAGCCTGGAACTGGATAATGTCAAACTGGCTGCCATCCAGAATCTACCCATTCCAGAGAACACCAAAGACATCAAGTCCTTTCTTGGCCTGATGTCTTACTATAGGCGTTTCATCCCTGGTTGTGCTCGGCTCAGCGAGCCACTAACCAAGCTCTCAAGGAAGATGATAACTATCCAGTGGTCAAAACCTCAGCAGGAGGCATTCGATGAACTTCGAGGATTGCTAACAAACCCTCCCGTTCTTCACCATCCAGACTTTACAAAATCCTTCATCCTCCAGACGGATGCAAGTATTTCGGGAATAAGGACGGTTTTGAGCCAGTTGGATGATAGTGGACATGATCATCCTGTTGCGTACCCCAGTCGATGGTTAACAGCAGCTGAGAAAAACTACTCTAGCACAGAGTTGGAATCTCTTGCTGTTGTCCATTTCCTCAAGCACTTTCAACCGTACTTCTTTCAACATGAGGTGGTCGTGCAGACTGACCATACAGCAGTCAAAGCAGTGTTGGAGAAACGTAATCCCTCTGCTCAGATCGCTCGATGGGGACTTGCGCTCGCCAAATTGAAACTGAGAATTCTGCTGTGAAAAGGTCGGTCTAACAGTAATGCTAACGCATTATTGTGCCTGCCGGATGCTAATTCCCTCACTGGTCAGAGTATTGACGATACTCACTTTTACAGACCTGAAGGACATGTAACGATGGTCACCAATGGTGTGCAGCACCTGGTGAGGTCAGAGATTTATGCCAAGATATTGGTAGGTGTGCAGCACCCTGACCTTCTCGCAGCTCAATTTCAGGATCTGGAACTAGCCTCCATTCTTGGACCACTAAAACCTTACAGTGATCAGAATGATGTTGATGGCTACCATCTGTTGGATAATGTCCTTCAGAAGTGGACAGGCGAGTCCAATAAGATTGTCATGCCTAGATCCATGGTTACTACCCTTATCCAGGCCCATCATGATGACATTTTGGCTAGACACTTTGGTGCTAAACATACCGCATGCTCATAGCTCGCAGGTACCACTGGCTGTCCCTCAGTCAGGACATCAAGTTCTTTTGTCAGCAGTGTGACCTTTCCCAACAGAATAAGCCCACTTCACAGAAGACCTGAGCAGCCCTGAAACCTATCACCATTACTGGATCATTTCATCTGGTAGGAATAGAGTGCATGGGACCCATAACCACTAGTGAGGCTGGCAACCGTTTCATTGTAGTCTTCATAGACTACTTCAGGAGATGGGTCAAAGCTTTTGCTACTCGGGATATCACTGCGCAAACCATGGCCTGACTTTTTGTCATGCAAATTGTCTGTCAGCACGGGGCACCCCAGATTCTTCAGTCTGATTGTGGCACTGATTTCTTATCAAAACTGATGGCCGAAATCACTGCCATCTGTTCAACTAAGAAAGTCTACTCTACGGCCTATCATCCCATGACAAATAGCCAAGTAGAGAGAGCTAATCAAATGCTAGCCACACGGCTGCGTATGTATGTCCACCAAGGCCATATTGATTGTGATGGACACCTATTACATGCTGTGCTTGCCATCAACATTAGCACGAATGAGTCCACAGGTACTCCCTATTCAAATGTATATATGGTCGCACACCCATGCTATCTGTTGACACCGCGATCTCATTCAACCCTCTGGCCCATGTCATTGACATCTCCATGTACGATATGGAAGTCAATTGTCATTTCACGAATTCCTTGACCTTGATGCAGAGTTGGATTGAGAAATCACAGGCAGCTTATGCTCAGTCTTATGACCACAAGGCATGAGATGTGTCATAAAAAGTAATTGATCAAGTGCTCAAACTGCCAACTTCCAGTGAACATGGTCTCAGGCTTAAATTGCTGCCTATTTACATCCTAATGCCACCATTCGTCTTGAGACAGATCATGAAGATACTGTGCATGTCAATCAGCTTCGACACTACGTGTCACCTGATACGCTGAAAGGAGCAGAGGAGTTGCCTTCAACTCACAGGCAGTCGAGTCGGCATCCTTGTTGTTTCCTTCAACAAGCTGGGATTTCACACCCAATCTGATTGACCCACATCTTGATGCAGAGGTCTCCAACCCCTAATCAAGACCCACTCCTCGTCTTTGTCCCGGCTTATGGACAAGGATGTCCTTTTTCGAAGGACCGCCGTGCCCCTCACGGGATATCCATTCTGATCCATGCTGGATCACTAGTGGAACGAAGAGAATGAGCAGCGACCAGAGCATCTGAACAAGGGTATACGCACATCTCCAGGATAGCCTCATATCTCAGGTGCATTTCTGCGATAGCCTGCATCTTGCCCCTAAAATTTTTCTTTTCCTCTCGTTATAGACTTCCACATAGGCCACTTGATGCTAGCAACTCCATGCATCACTGACCTCCAAGGCCATTTGACGCCAGCAACTCTGCGCACCACCAACTTCCAGTCACCCTATCACCCAATGAGCCAGAGTCTGTTCCGCACCCCAAAAATCCAATGGACCTTTGACCACCCAGCCATTGCACCCTTGGACAATCAACCACCACAGACATGCTGCATAACCCCATACCACAACAAGGACGAGCACATCCTTTTTCGAAGGCCCCCAGTATCACGTGCCAACCAATTTTCCCCAAATGTCACATGATTTTCATCATGCTGATAGTTTATGTTTTTCACCACTTTTTATTACACATTTACTTACCTTTATTTCGTTTCATTCATTATGTTTCATGCATTTTTGTGCTCCGTTTTTGTTGTGTTTCATTTTGTTTTTCTTTCGCACCTAGGCTGCAGTATCACCCATTAATTAAAACTTCTGCCGAATGATCTCTATGAGCTCATGGCCATAATTGGTGCACCATGTGCGCCTCTTATCAGTAAAACTAGCATCATTTTTGCGATGCAAAATAGCTAATCAAGAAGTTTTCATTAGAGACGTTCATATGTTTAGCAAACATATTCGAACCTGAAAATGTCTATGTGACCATAGGCATTGTCTGCACCGTTTGCCTCTGCAGAAGTTAGCTTGGGCATCATATGCTCCGCCCAGGCCATACTGCAAGCCCATGAAGGTCCTTTAAAGGACCTGTTTCTTTAGTTTTTCGCTCATTCTTGGGTTTCACCCTCAGCATCCGGTTTCGTTTTGTAGCTCGTGTCCACCACCTTATATTTTTAATAAATTTGAATATTTTATTCTCCCTTGCATCCGCTGCCTGAATTTGTATAAAAGCCACCCATCGCCTACCTTGTGCCAAGTCTCCACCCATACACACATGTCGAATAGAAAGAGAGAGTCGTCCTGACCTCCCACATTCGCTTGTCAAAGAATGGAGTGGATCAACCCTCCTGTTCATCGACCCCAATCTGCAGGATCCACAGGATCAAAATATTTTTCTTCTGGATGATGTTCAGAGTTCAGAAACTCGCTCTTCAAGTTCAAGATTATTATATTACTGCATTTTTCGGCTGGCCTGCATGATAATAAACGTTCTGCAAGGTCGAAGTTTCCTGCAAGAATCAAATCGAGTTAAGGCCCTGTCATACATCACCGCGCGGCACCGCCTGGCGCCGGTTGTTCTATCCATACTAAAAAGCAGCGCTGGCAGGCGCCGTGCAGTACCACCTTGGAAGTATGAATATGTTTTTGTAATTTTTGCGGCGCCGCCATCAAGTTTCAACTGTTTTCGAAATTTTCGAACAAGTAATGTGTTGTTGTAGCATATTGTTGCATACTGTGGTTGAATCATATTTTTCACTTGAATGGTGATTTCTGACACTTGTCAAATTATTTTAACAAATTGATTACTTAATTTTCAATGAAGATTAACTATGAAGTTGATCATTCAATTTGCAATGAAGACATTAATGTGTAAAAATTATGAATATGCAAAGTAGGTGTAAACATGTTCCTACAGCAAATGTACTCACACATTTCGATTGTGTCTTTATTCCCCCGACGTCCATTTTCCACAAATATCCCGATTGTCCGAAAGTCTATATTCCCCATAGGTCCCGATTCCCCAGATAATGAATAAATTTTCTATTTCCCCGAAAAATGCATTAGTCCCTATTCCCTGAACGTCCCGACTTCCCGAATACTAGGAAAAGGATGGATCCACTTTGAATCTGGGTCCTAAACAGCAGATCCGAGCGGACCCAGATCAGATCTGGATCCTGTATATAGCACATATCTGAATGAATAATTGTGTCTATACAGGGTGTGCCAAAAAAAGGCAACCTTTTTGAAAAGTAGCTTGAAACTACAAGAGAGCCACTTTAAGGCGGAATGTCACCTCACGCTTCCCGCGTCACGCTACAGTAAAAAGAAAAAATTGACCAATCAAAATCGAGCATGAACCACTCGCCCGCTTAGAAAGTGACATATACCAAGTGAACAGAGCGCGAGCGTAGCGGGCACCGCTTGCACCGAATCGTTAATTTTAAACCATTTTCATCGTGGTTTTGTGCAAAATTATTGTTCATTCGGCGATTTTAATCGAATTTGTTGCTAAAATAAATCTTCCTGACGAGTTTAAATTAACAATTCATAAAAAAGTGCAGAATTTCTTAAATTCCGATTTTTTTTTCAATTTAAGCACAAATAACTCATCCTGTATATTCAATTTTTCAAAATCAATTTATATAAAATTGATATTTCTCAGCAGTTCAAGAGCTATTAATCGTTGGAATGAGAAGCAAATTGAAGCAAGAGCCCAAAATCTTTAAACTAGGCTTTTCTGCAAGCTTCTATCTGCACCGTGCAGGAATGATTGATTTTTCTTTTTCTTTTGCACTTTCTATTTTTCGATTTTCTCGTATTTTTCAACTTTTTCGCATTTTTCGTATTTCACATTTGTCGAGACGAGCAATACATTTTTTTAGGAAAGCAAAATCCGAAAGTAAAAAAGCGGCGCCGTATGGCAAAGTATGACAAGCCACCGCCCGGCGCCGCTTGTTAATATGAATAGGACAACCGCCATCGCGTGGTACCTCGCTGTGGAGTATAACAGGGCCTTTACAGTGTGCAAGCATTTTCAGGAATGTATAAAAATTTAGTTTTAGAAGTTTGAAATAAATCTGCAGTAGAAGCAGTCTAATATGAATATATCGGTTTGAGATCCCTATTAAACTTGATCTACTTCTCATACCACCTGTTGCATCATGGATAGCTTTCAAACGTGACAAGGTTGATGAAATGACGACTTTAATTTTGGAGGTATTGTAACGTACCTGCTAAAGCAGTACTGTAAATATATAGCATACTGTATGTGATAAACATTTATTAAATATTATTCATTTTCGTATTTTATCGTCTCAAGGGTGTCTGGGATCCACACCCAAACATTTCTATAAAATTATGAGAAGTACTTTATTTTGATCCGTTCACACCCCAGTAGCCCAATTAAGATGCCCTAATTAATTTGCACAAATGGCAGCTGGTTCCCTAGAACCTAAACTAAACTACACATTCCACGGCTACCGTAATCCCCCGTAAAAATCGTAAACAACACCTGCACACAGTAAAATAAGTAGAAGCCCCGCCAGACAGTAGTCTCAAGTGTAACGGTAGCGGCGGCCGGACAAAACATGTGTATACAGAGAAACTGATACAGGAAGCATGCACAGAAGCACAGAGGTGTGGCTAAGCCTACCGTAGGAAGCAAGCAATACACAAAAAGCATACCGTACTAGAAAAGCGTTAAAAGGCGTGACTAAGTAAGCATGGAAAGCAAAACAGGAAGCGACGATTGGCAGAAGAAGATGGACAGAAGCACGACCTCCCGCAATGCCCAGGGAGTGGCCAAAAACGTCCTATAAAAAGAGAAGCAAAGCGTGATTTTGTTAGTTATTGGGTTATTGAATTCTTCGTTTCTCAAACTGCGTTCGTTTCCGTTTTATATTTGCAAGCGGCCATTTTTAGGAAAGCATTTAAACCGAGGCCCGTTCGTTATTTTCAAGCCGAGATCGCGTTTTTTCGTATTGTTGTTGACGTCTCAAAGCAGCCGTTGAAGCATTTAAGCAGAAATCCCAGTGTAAACCAAGAATGACCCCCCCAAAGGCAAGATCATCTAGGAGAAATCGTTAGAGAGCAGATAAACAATTTATTTTCTGATTATTTTCATACTCTACGCACACAATTGGATCAGAATACAGTAAACCCTACCCTAATAGACGATCTACGAACAGCAAACATTCGTAATAACATGGCAAATAATTTTTACGCGAAACCTACAGTATTCACGGGTGGCGTGACCCAACATTTTGGTGAATGGACAAACCTTTAGAACAATTCATGGCACTTCAAGGCATGAAAGATACAGACGTACAGTTAAAGTTGGCATGTTTAGAGATTCATTTGGGAGAAGCCGTGTTAGCAAAATTCAAAAGTTTAGCCAACTCCGAAAACCCTCCCCACACATACAAGCAGTATAAAGCCGCATTACAGGCCTTTTTCCCAAACAATTGAGATAATGAGCTACACCAACAATTTTTACGCGAGAGAAAACAAAAGTGATCAGAAACGGTAACTGAATTCTTGTTTGATCTAGAACACCTCGCCTTGTTTGATCTACAACACCTCGCAACCCTCACCTACCCTAACTTTAACACAGACGCATGAGAAATGATCATAAAACCCCTCTTTGTACAAGGCATGCAAAATGAAATCAGGGAAGCAATTAAGTATAGAAGGTTCACGACCCTAAAAGAAATGTCAGAGGAAGCAGGTTATATTGAACAACAAATCCTTAGAAATGAGTTAAAGTCTAACGCTCTTCCATTTATGCCCCCAAAACCCGGACCCATCTTTTCCCTAACCAAAAATACAGACCAACAGGACCTCTTGCATCAGTTAGAACAACAAGTAAAAGATTTACAATTGCAGATCAAACAAAAACCTCAACCCCCACAACAAAGTAGCTACAACAATTTCAGTAACAATACTTTCAGCAGGAATAATGCTTACAGAAACAATACCACCCCTAGGCAACCCACATGCTTCCAGTGTGGACAAATGGGACACGTAGCTCGTAATTGTAAATCAGTAGGCACCCGAAAATCATGTGAAATCTGTTTTCGTAATAATCACAGTACACGTGATTGTAAAAGCCGATGCATCCACTGCTCCCAAACAGGACATAGATCTGATAACTGCCTTTCAAAACCCTACTCAAATTTTCAATGTTTCATATGCAAGCAGAGAGGTCATACAAGTAGGTACTGTCCGAATCAACAGAGTCCTAATATTCAAAATTGCATTGAGTACAGGCAATCCCAACCCCTCATGGACATTGATGACCCCGCATTTTACTCAACATTATCTGCCATAACTAACGGCCCTCAGACTACTTTAGGAACCATTATTCCCAATACCCACCGACGTAGTCAGGAGGAGTACGTCCTCGACCTGGACGTACCCCATTGGTGTGCCATGTCACCACCCCCCACGCCCGAAGCTGCCCAACCCAGAAAATTGCCGCCCACCATACCGGCAGACTACAAGATCCCCCGAAAACAAGACACCAAGTCGCCCACTGCCCTTGAAACTCCATCGAAAACAGGTTGCAACTTGTTGTCCCTTCTCCAGGGCCTGACCCCCAAACCCTACCAATTCTGCCCCTGCCAAACACTGCTACCAACCCTCACAAGTAAGCAAATCCAAACCCTATCCCATGACTCAACTTCTAAAGTTTTACAGACTGTTCAGATTACAAACCAGCCACCCCCCCCCCCAGCTCAAAACCGCAAAACACCAATGGCCTCGCCAAACCAGCCAGAACGAAAAAATACAATGCCCCGCCGCCTCCAATAAAACATTGTATTGGCCGATGTTTTGTATTTTTCTTTGTATAATAATCCCCACATCGTGTAGTGACCAATTTCAGATCTGTGGAACTTCATTGAGCAGTCACTCAGTCAGCATACCAAAACTTGTAGCATGCATGCCCCCTTCCACAGTAGACAAACTGGTACAGACATTCGGAAAAATCTATATCCCCTCCACTAAACCTCACATTACAGATGCATACAAATGCAGTGTTCGCAAATGGGAAATTTGTACTAATACAGGATTTTTCGGCTCAAAAGGTATTGTCTTCGACCAAACCGAAATGCAAAATCTAACCCCGCATGTTTGTAAGGCAACCATTATAGACAAAGAACACAATGGTCAAAAATTATGACAGGTACATTAGGTGACCTGGGGTCATGCAAACTGACATCAGGTCATTGTGTAACAACTGACGGATCCATTATCTGGAATGAAACAGCATTTGAAAACTTATGCCCCTTCGAATACAAAAACACACATCCCATAAAACTCATGCAAACCTACATGATAATAGAAGAGCTACAAGGTGCATTCTCCATTAAAAACACACTCTTCTCAAACCCCAACTGCCCAGAAATCCAAGACAGCATTCTAACCAAACAAGGCATTGTTGTACAATTAGACAAAAGCACCCTACATCATAATGCATTTTTAACCCCAAAAACCAACGAAACTCATGCTACATTATACAATTTTGATGATTTTGAACCAATTAACGGGAAACTAAATTATCTAGTAGACAAAATCCAGGAATTCGAAATTCAAAATTTCAAAAATGTGTGGAGTGAATTATGCAGACAGGCACAGCATCACCTTGATCTCGTATGGCAAATTTTGCCCCTTGATGCAACCCTTGGAGTGCGTGCATTTCTACAGCAAACCGACATCATAGCAGAATTTACAGGAGAAGCCCTCACCATCTGGCCCTGTAAACAAGTAAACGCATCTAAAGTCTTCTACAACCATAAAATCAACTAAACATGCTACAAACTTTTACCCATTCTCGTAGGAACCGAACTCATGTTTTCGAACCCAGGAGGCAATGATTTGACCCCTTTTTCACAAACCGTTGACTGCCATCACATGCATGTAGCTCTTTACAAAGAGAATAATACATGGGTCAGTGAAACAGGATCCCCGCATGTCACAAATTTACCCTTAGAAATCGTCTGGAACCAAAATTTTTCCCTTTCCCATTTTATTACACCGGCATTTTTTCATGATCAACTTGCAACAATTTCGACAAACTTACTCTTTTTGAAACAATACATTTATAAAACTCACACACTTGAAAATGTTGTTAAGAAACTCATCAATTACACGGCCCAAATGTCCCTTAACTCAGATACAGTTTACAATATGATCTCAGGCACTGGCCAAGCAATCAGAAATACCCTCTCTGGCGCCGGTCAAGGCATAGAACATGTAATAACCAGTACTATCCAAAGTCTCACAGATGGATTAAATAATCTACTCAAAGAGCCCCTACAAATCATTATCAATCTAGCTGTTATTACTGTAGTTATCGCAGGCGTCTTTTATTCTTTTCTCATTCTTCGAAAATATTTCCCTTTCCCAAAGCATCAGGTCACAAATGAACATGCGTACGAAATACCATCACACAACAGACATTTACATGAGACCATTCCCCCATCATTCGGTCATGCTCTCTTAGAATTAGCTAATCGTCGTGGGGCAAAAACACAGCAGAAATACGACCTTGTTGATATCGATACCCCCAGAACCCCTGCAATTGAACTCATTAATCAAATTCACCAATCTGGATCAAACAAGGCACCCCAGAATGTACCTGAGAAACATACCCCTCACATTCTGATCACATTTAATGGCAAGCTAATTACAAAAGGCATGATTGACACTGGAGCAGTCTACTCACTCATTGATTCGCGAATCGCTCAAATTCTACAGTTAGACATGAAACCCCCGCTAGTAAGCCAAAGCAGCAAATAACCTTCCGATCCACTTTGTAGGAACCACTTTTGTTACCGTCACAGCCCAAACCATCCAGGAAACAATAATTGTTCATGTCCAAAAAGATTGCACAGCAGACATCCTTTTAGGCAAAAACTTTCTCAGTCGATTTTTGGAATACACTATCAACAATCAGAAATCCCAGGTCAAATTTGGTAATGTTATACTACCTTGTGATAGCCTAGAATATAGCCCCCTTTTGACCCATGGTGGAACTTGCTTAGACAAAAAATTAGAATTACCACCCTGTACAGTAACCGAATTTACTGTCCCCTTGCCCAAATCATACCTACAAGTTAAACAGCTTGAATTTACCCCGAAACCCAAACAGAATCCCAAAGTTCATTTTGCAGCTTGTGTCTCTGAAAACCAAAACAGTCGCGTACACATATCGGTCTTAAACACACAAGACACAGCCCAAATTCTTTACCCTGGAACATGCATTGGTACAGTCTCATGTTACATCCCAAAACAAGATGCTTCTGCTAAAGTAACCCCCTCCACACAAAACCAGCCAAACTGTTTTGATGCATTCACATGGTTAAAACAAAATGTTAATTTAACCTCCAGTGACCTCACAGAAACCGAAAAAACTCAACTTCTACACGCCCCATCCAAGTACCCTATGTTATATGCTAAATCCAGAATGGACATAGGTAGAACCACCCTTGTTCCACATACAATTGACACCAATGGCTCCCAACCCGTATGCAGGCACCTTTTCCGTATCTCCCCAAAAGAAAAGCAAATCATACAAGCAGAAGTTGAGCAACTCCCAGCAGCAGGTGTCATAAGCCAGAGCATTTCTCCATGGTGCACCAACACAGTTTTAGTCCCCAAAAAAGATGGAGGCCATCGTTTATGCATTGATTTTAGAGGCCTCAATAAAGTTACCAAACAAGATACCTACCCTCTGCCCCGCATAGACGAAATTCTAGACACCCTGGGTGGCATGAAATATTTCACCTCCCTTGACCAATCAAATGCCTATTATTCCATTCCCATAGCACAAGCAGACAGAGAAAAAACTGCATTTAATTGCTCAGCCGGACAGTATCAGTTCAACTACCTCCCCTTCGGTCTCACCAACGCCCCAGCCACATTCCAAAGGTTAATGGATGTTATTCTTTCGGGTTTGCAATGGAACACATGCCTTGTCTATCTCGACCATGTTTTAGTTTTCGCAGACTCCCATGCCCAAATGCTGGAACGTTTAGACACTATTCTTGCCCAATTTTCACAAGCAGGCCTTAAACTAAACATACAAAAATGTAAATTCTGCCAGCCCCAAGTTCAATACTTGGGCCATGTCATTTCTCAGCAAGGCATTTCACCAGATCTCCAAAAGGTACAGTCCATTTATGACATACCCACACCCAAAAGCTCAAAAGAAGTCAAGTCATTCCTTGGCCTACCCTCGTATTATCGTAGATTCATTCCGAACTGCTCCCAAATTTCAAGTACCCTCACAGCTCTACTCAAAAAGAATTCGGAATCTTCCTGGGGCCCTGAACAGCAAAACGCATTCACTAAACTAAAAGAATTGTTAATTCATGCCCAAATACTGCAGCATCCCAATTTCACCAAACCGTTTATTCTGCAAACTGACGCCTCAAAACTCGGAAACAGCGCCATTCTCAGTCAGCTAGACAGTAAAGGTCAGGATCGCCCCATTGCTTTTGGGAGCCGCACACTAAAACCCACAGAATGCAACTACCCGATAACTGAGTTGGAAACCCTTGCAGTAGTTGAGTTCGTCAAGTATTTCCGCCCCTATCTTTTCCAGCGACATGTTATTGTACACACTGACCATACTGCAGTTCAGGCAGTCTTACAAAAGGAAAACCCGTCCCCTCTCATTGCCCGTTGGGGATTAGCCCTCTCCAGTATTCAACTCGACATTCGACCTAAGAAAGGCACTGCTAACCGAAACACAGATGCTGTTTCTCGATTCCCCTCACAGACGGCAAAACAATCCTTTGGATATTGAGCAACTAGAAACCCGCCCTGAAATATCAACCATAAATTCTGTTCTTGAGGCTGAAGCAACTGAAAAAGAAGAACAACAGAAAATTTTGCTGAACTCCAACGCACTGACCCAGCTGTCAAAAATATTTTAGCAAAAATCGCCAAAAAACACCCCCCTTACTACAATCAAATTCGCAGTGCATCAAATCATCCTCTTTCGTATAGTCAACAAACAAGCAAAACTATACATCCCCAAGTCCCAAGTACAGCCTCTCATTGCCTCTCATCATGACAGCAAATTCACAGGCCATTTTGCTGCCAGAAAAACTTTACACTTGCTCAGACAAAAATATTTTTGGCCCCAAATGAGCTGTGATATCAAACGTTACTGCAAAACGTGCCACCCATGCCAGACACAGAAATCCCTCTGGCACAAAATACATGCAAATCTCGTACCAATTCAGCCCACTGGCCCATTTGATAGAGTCAGTGTTGATTGCATGGGGCCGTTACCCCTCACTAAAGAGGGCAACTGATTCATTGTCATTTTCATTGATTATTTCACCAAATATGTGGAGGCATTCTCGACCCCTGACATCACTGCAGCCACTATCGCCAAGTTATTCGTAACTAAAATTGTTTGCTGTCATGGGTCCCCAAAAATCATCCATTGTGATCGTGGCTCCAATTTTGTATCGGATCTCTTTTCACGGATCACTAGTTTATGCAACACTCAGAAAATTCATACCACCCCATACCATCTCATTGCCAATGGGGAAGTTGAGCATTGCAACCAGACCTTAGCCACCCATATCCGCATGTACATCAATTCAAATCACACTGATTGGGATACTTATCTCCCATATGCCGTTTTTTCGATCAACATTCATGAGAATGATAGCACCTCGTATCCCCCATTTGAATTGCTCCACGGTAGACAGGCTAATCTCCCATCAGACGCAGCCTTAAAATTTTTCCCCACCTCCTACATGGTCGATTTAGATGATTACGCCCTTCGTGTAAAATCGCATTTTACAGAAGCACTCTCAACCGTGCAGAAAAGCTTACAAAAATCCCAAGATCACTACACCCATCAGTATAACAAGCATGCTCAGAACATACATTACACAGCAGGTGATCTTATTCTTTACAAAAATCATTTGTGTAAACAAGGGCTGACTCCCAAATTCCTCCCTCGCCATAACGGGCCCTATACAGTTACAAATTTCATGTACTCCAACGTTACACTCAAACACCCCCCTAAGAATATCACATTTAGGGTACATGTAAATGAGACAACTCCTTTCCACCCTCGACAGCCTTGAACAAGATCGTTCAACTCCGGAAGGAGGGAAATGTAACATACCTGCTAAAGCAGTACTGTAAATATATAGCATACTGTATGTGATAAACATTTATTAAATATTATTTATTTTCGTATTTTATCGTCTCAAGGGTGTCTGGGATTCACACCCAAACATTCCTATAAAATTACGTGAAGTACTTTATTTTGATCCGTTCACACCCCGGTAGCCCAATTAAGATGCCCAATTAATTTGCACAAACGGCAGCTGGTCCCCTAGAACCTACACTAAACTACACATTCCACGACTACCGTAATCCCCCGTAAAAATCGTAAACAACACCTGCACACAGTAAAATAAGTAAAAGCCCTGCCAGACAGTAGTCTCAAGTGCAACGGTAGTGATGGCCCCACCAAAATGTGTGTATACAGAGAAACCGATACAGGAAGCATGCACAGAAGCACAGAGGTGTGGCTAAGCCCACCGTAGAAAGCAAGCGAAGCACGGAAAGCATACAGTACCAGGAAAGCATTAGAAAGGCGTGACTAAGTAAGCATAAAAGGCAAAGCCAGAAGCCACGATTGGCGGAAGAAGATGGACAGAAGCACAACCTCCCGCGATGCCCAGGGAGTGGCCAAAAACGTCGTATAAAAAGAGAAGCAAAGCGTGATTTTGTTAGTTATTGGGTTATTGAATTCTTCGTTTCTCAAACTGCGTTCATTTCCATTTTATATTTGCAAGCAGCCATTTTTACGAAAGCATTTAAACCGAGGCCCGTTCGTTATTTTAAGCCGAGAACGCATTTTTTGTATTGTTGTCGACGTCTCAAAGCAGCCGTCGATTGGTATTGTATCGCCCCCGTATTGTTGAATCGCCTGTCACCCCCGCACCCGGTTTCATTGCCGTAACCTCCATTTGGTTAAAGTAAAGTGCTTTGCACAAAATCTGGTCGTTACAGTATCAACAATCTTTTTGGTCAGTCGAATTAGACCGAGTACTGTGGGGAATGGTTTCAATGATGTATCAAATGACATATTCATATTAGCTCACTAGCGTGCACTACCAGGGGAAACTAACCCTCAAAAATTTGCATCCAGAAGGCGTCTTTTTCGGCAGCACAAAGAATACTTTCATCTTTCTTAAATTGACATTCATGCAATAACTGTCAATCATGGCTTTTTCATGTGTAGTGGATATGCACCTTGTTTTGACCTACAGTATGACAACAATTGACCTTTTGTTTATATCTGGTAAATAATGTGTGCTTTCTATAGGGAGGTAAGAAGGAAACATCAGCAAAATTTTTTGGCTTTGTATGACACAAGCACATGGCCTGTCGATTTTATTGTCGGTATAATGTGCTGATCGCATCCGAGTGCTCGACAGGCATAGATGGTTAGTTTCGCCCGGTAGTGTACTTATTGCCTTTGGCCCAAATTACAGAAAGTGGGTTAAACGTGGGTAAGAGTAAGAGTAAAATTGTAACGACCAGATTTTGTGTGAAGCACTTTACTTTAACCCAATGGACGTTACGGCGGAAAAGGCTATAACGGAACGGGGGCGCGGCGGTACGGCTACGATAACAAAACGGTTGGGCTGGTATTTCGTGGAAGGGGTTACGTTAGCAGGAGCATTTTGTTTTGGGATGTAACAGGAGACTGTACCAATGCATGTTCTGGGGTAAAGAATTTGAGCTGTGTCTTGTGTGTTTAGGACCGATATGCGTATGCGACTGTTTTGGTTTTCAGAGACACAAGCTGCAAAATGAACTTTGGGATTCTGTTTGGGTTTCGGGGTAAATTCAAGCTGTTTAACTTGTAGGTATGATTTGGGCAAGGAGACAGTAAATTTGGTGACTGTATGGGGTGGTAATTCTAAATTTTTGTCTAAGCAAGTTCCACCATGGGTCAAAAGGGGGCTATATTCTAGGCCATCACAAGGTAGTATAACATTACCAAATTTGACCTGGGATTTCTGATTGTTGATAGTGTATTCCGAAAATCAACTGAGAAAGTTTTTGCCTAAAAGGATGTCTGCTGTGCAATCTTTTTGGACATGAACAATTATTGTTTCCTGGATGGTTTGGGCTGTGACGGTAACAAAAGTGGTTCCTACAAAGTGGATCGGAAGGTTATTTGCTGCTTTGGCTTACTAGCGGGGGTTTCATGTCTAACTGTAGAATCTGAGCGATTCGCGAATCAATGAGTGAGTAGACTGCTCCAGTGTCAATCATGCCTTTTGTAATTAATTTTCCGTTAAGTGTGATTGGAATGTGGGGGGTATGTTTCTCAGGGACACTTTGGGGTGGCTTGTTTGATCCAGATTGATGAATTTGATTAATGAGTTCGATTGCAGGAGTTCTGGGGGTATCAATATCGACAAGGACGTATTTCTGCTGTGTTTGTGCCCCGCGACGATTAGCTAATTCTAAGAGAGCATGGCCGAATGATGGGGGAATGGTCTCATGTAAATGTCTGTTGTGTGATGGTATTTCGTATGCATGTTCATTTGTGGCATGATGCTTGGGAAAGAGGAAGTATTTTCGAAGAATGAGAAAAGAATAAAAGATGCCTGCGATAACTACAGTAATAACAACTAGATTGATAATGATTTGTAGGGGCCCTTTGAGTAGATTATTTAATCCATCTGTGAGACTTTGGATAGTACTGGTTATTACATGTTCTATGCCTTGACCGGCGCCAGAGAGGGTATTTCTGATTGCTTGGCCAGTGCCTGAGGTTATATTGTAAACTGTGTCAGAGTTAAGGGACATTTGGGCAGTGTAATTGACGAGTTTTTTAACAACGTTTTCGAGTGTGTGAGTTTTGTAAATGTATTGTTTCAAAAAGAGTAAGTTGGTTGAAATAGTTGTGAGTTGATCATGAAAAATGGCGGGTGTATTAAAATGGAAAAGGGAGAAATTTTGGTTCCAGACAATTTCTAAAGGTAGATTTGTGACATGTGGGGATCATGTTTCACTGACCCATGTATCATTCTGTTTGTAAAGGGCTACATGCATGTGATGACAGTCAACCATTTGTGAAAAAGGGGTCAAATAGTTGCCTCCTGGATTCAAAAACATGAGTTCGGTTCCTACGAGAATAGGTAAAAGTTTGTAACATGTTCCATTGATTTTATGGTTGTAGAAGACTTTAGATGCGTTTACTTGTTTACAGGGCCAGATGGTGAGGGCTTCTCCTGTGAATTCTGCTATTATGTCAGTTTGCTGTAGAAATGCACGCACTCCAAGGGTTGCATCAAGGGGCAAAATTTGCCATACGAGATCAAGGTGATGCTGTGCCTGTCTGCATAATTCACTCCACACATTTTTGAAATTTTGAATTTCGAATTCCTGGATTTTGTCTACTAGATAATTTAGTTTCCCGTTAATTGGTTAAAAATCATCAAAATTGTAGAATGTAGCATGAGTTTCGTTGGTTTTTGGGGTTAAAAATGCATTATGATGTGGGGTGCTTTTGTCTAATTGTACAACAATGCCTTGTTCGGTTAGAATGCTGTCTTGGATTTCTGGGCAGTTGGGGCTCGAAAAGAGTGTATTTTTAACTGAAAATGCACCTTGTAGCTCTTCTATTATCACGTGGGTTTGCGTGAGTTTGATGGGATGTGTGTTTTTGTATTCGAAGGGGCATAAGTTTTCAAATGCTGTTTCATTCCAGATAATGGATCCGTCAGTTGTTACACAATGACCTGATGTC
The DNA here is from genome assembly GCA_963922205.1 of Romanomermis culicivorax. Classification (NCBI taxonomy): domain Eukaryota; kingdom Metazoa; phylum Nematoda; class Enoplea; order Mermithida; family Mermithidae; genus Romanomermis; species Romanomermis culicivorax. The sequence goes on along the minus strand of CAWUHX010000163.1, from coordinate 70,771 downwards.
CGTTTGCATGACCCCAGGTCACCTAATGTACCTGTCATAGATTTTCCATTCCAAGATGCTATTTGTCCTATTTCTATATGACGTTAGTGACCAAGGTACAGTGGTCTGTACAACATCATGTGTATTCTATGCTTAGGGAGTTGTTTGTTGACCAAAATCCTGGTTGGGTTTCGTATAATTTTTGACTGTTGTGTTCTTTGTCTATAACAATTGCCTTACAAACATGCGGGGTTAGATTTTGCATTTCGGTTTGGTCAAAGACAATACCTTTTGAGCCAAAAAATCCTGTATTAGTACAAATTTTCCGTTTGCGAACACTGCATTTGTATGCATCTGTAATGTGAGGTTTAGTGGAGGGTATATAGATTTTTCCGAATGTCTGTACCAGTTTGTCTACTGTGGAAGGGGGCATGCATGATACAAGTTTTGGTATGCTGACTGAGTGACTGCTTAATGAAGTTCCACACATCTGAAATTGGGCACTACACGATGTGGGGATTATTATGCATAAAAATATACAATACAACAGCCAATATAGTGTTTTAGTGGAGGCGGCGGGGCACTGTATATTTTCGTTCTGGCCGGTTTGGCGTGGCGGCTTTTGGTGTTGTTCGGTTTTGGGCTGAGGGGGTGGTCGGTTTGCAATCTGAATGGTCTGTAAAATTTTAGAAGTTGAGTCATGGGATGGGGTTTGGACTTGCTTACTTGATGGGGTCGGTGGCAGTGTCTGGCGGGGGCGGAATTGGTAGGGTTTGGGGGTCAGGCTGTGTAAAAGAGACAATAAGTTGCGGCCGGGTTTGAAGGGTGTCTCGGGGGCGATGGGCGACTTGTTTTCCTGTTTCCGCGGGATTTTGTAGTCCACCGGTATGGTGGGCGGGGATTTTTCAACTTTGGCTGCTTTGGGCGTGGGGGGTGGTGACATGGCGCACCAATCGGGTACGTCCAGTTCAAGGACATATTCGTCACTACGGCGGTGGGTAGTGGGCATAATTGTTCCTAAAGTAGTTTGAGGGCTGTTAGTTATGGCGGGTAATGTTGAGTAAAATGCGGGGTCATCAATGTCCATGAGGGGTTGGGGTTGCCTGTACTCAATGCAATTTTGAATATTACGACTCTGTTGATTTCGACAGTACCTGCTTGTATGACCTCTCTGTTTGCATATAAAACATTGAAAACTTGAGTAGGGTTTGGAAAGGCAGTTATCAGATCTATGTCCTGTTTGGGAACAGTGGATGCATCAGCTTTTACAATCACCCGTACTGTGATTATTACGAAAGCAAATTTCACATGATTTCCAGGTGCCTATTGATTTACAATTATGAGCTACGTGTCTGAGTTGTCCACACTGGAAGCATGTGGGTTGCCTAGGGGTGGCATTGTTCCTGTGAGCATTATTCCTACTGTAAGTGTTGTTACTGAAATTGTTATAGCTACTCTGTTGTGGGGGTTGGGGTTTTTGTTTGATCTGCAATTGTAAATCTTTTACTTGTTGTTCTAACTGATGCAAAAGATCCTGTTGGTCTGTATTTTTGGTTAGGGAAAAGATGGGTTCGGGTTTTGGGGGTATAAAGGGGAGGGCGTTAGATTTTAACTCATTTCTAAGGATTTGCTGTTCAATGTAAGCTGCTTCGTCTGACATTTCTTTCAAAGTTGTGGATCGTCTATACTTAATTGCTTCCCTGATTTCGTTTTGCATGCCTTCTACAAAGAGGGGTTTTATGATCATTTCTCATGGGTCTGTGTTAAAGTTAGGGTAGGCGAGGGTTGCGAGATGTTCTAGATCAAACAAGAATTCAGTTACTGTTTCTGATCGCTTTTGTTTTCTCTCGCGTAAAAATTGTTGATGTAGCTCATTATCTCTATTGTTTGGGAAAAATGCCTGTAATGCGACTTTATACTGCTTGTATGTGTGGGGAGGGTTTTCGGAATTGGCTAAACTTTTGAATTTTGCTAACGCAGCTCCTCCTAAATGAATCTCTAAACATGCCAAATTTAACTGTATGTCTGTATCTTTCATGCCTTGGAGTGCCATAAATTGCTCTAAACGTTTGTTCCATTCACCAAAACGTTGGGTCACACCGCCTGTGAATACTGTAGGTTTCGGGTAAAAATAATTTGCCATGTTATTACGAATGTTTGCTGTTCTTAGATCGTCTATTAGGGTAGGGTTTACTGTATTCTGATTCAATTGTGTGCGTAGGGTACGAAAATGTTCCGAAAATAAATTGTTTATCTGTTCTCTAACGATTTCTCCTAAATGATCTTGTGTTTGGTGGGTCATTCTTGGTTTACACTGGGATTTCTGCTTAAATGCTTCAATTTTTGCTTCATGCTGTATTCGTTTAAATGTATCGCTTAATGTTTGGTTGGAGGGGATTTCCAGCTTGCTTTCTAAGAATACTGTCTTACTGTAGGAAATGATTACTACTGTATTATCTAATGCTTCTAAATGCCCGGATAAGAGTACACCTAATTGGGGGCAGGGAGTTCCAGTGGTTTACGGTATGGTACGGTCACCAAAATATGTAATGACCAGATTTTGTGTGAAGCACTTTACTTTAACCCAATGGATGTTATGGCGGGAACAGCTATAATGGAACGGGGGCGTGGCGGTACGGCTACGATAATACAACGAATGGTCGACGGTCGCTTGAACATCGACAACACAAAATTAGACAGTGCATTTGCTTGTGAATAAAATACGACTTGGTTTAACTGCTTTCGAAAACGGTTGCTTGCAAATAAAATGAATGGCCGCGGATCGAAAACGAACAATTACAATAATCTAAATAACTACCAAAATCACGCTTTGCTTCTCTTTTTATACCACGTTTTCCGCCACTCCCTGGGCGTCACGGGAGGTCGTGCTTCTGTCCATCTTCTTCCGCCAATCGTTGCTTCTGGTTTTGCCTTTTATGCTTACTTAGTCACCCCTTTCTAATGCTTTCCTGGTACTGTATGCTTTCTGTGCTTCACTTGCTTTCTACGGTGGGCTTAGCCACACCTCTGTGCTTCTGTGCATGCTTCCTGTATCGGTTTCTCTGTATACACACGTTTTGGTGGGGCCGCCGCTACCGTTGCACTTGAGACTACTGTCTGGCGGGGCTTTTACTTATTTTACTGTGTGCAGGTGTTGTTTACGATTTTTAAGGGGGATTACGGTAGCCCTGGAATGTGTAGTTTAGTGTAGGTTCTAGGGGACCAGCTGCCGTTTGTGCAAATTAATTGGGCATCTTAATTGGGCTACCGGGGTGTGAACAGATCAAAATAAAGTACTTCACGTAATTTTATAGGAATGTTTGGGTGTGAATCCCAGACACCCTTGAGACGATAAAATACGAAAATGAATAATATTTAATAAATGTTTATCACACACAGTATGCAATATATTTACAGTACTGCTTTAGCAGGTACGTTACAAGTATGCTATATATTTTCAGTACTGCTTTAGCAGGTACGTTACAAAATGGTGGGTAAAATCGTAGGTAAATAAAAGTCGAGTAAAATTTTGAATAAAATTGTAGGTAAATAAAAGTCGAGTAAATCTCGGGTAGAATTGTAGGTTAAGGCTGGGTAAAAATCGGGTAGAATCACAGGTAAGATCGTGGGTTAAAGATGGGTAAAATCGTCGGTAGAAAAAAATAACCCATGATTTTACCCATATCGAGATTACAGAAGGTGGGTAAGGTAAAAGTTGGGTAAAAAGTTGGTGAAAAAGACATGAAAATAACCTATGATTTTACCCTCCTATTAGCAGGGTTATATTGACAAGAATTTTATATTTTTCACGTAAGGCTCGGATCTGATTGGTTCTTTGCATGTCGTCGATGTGTTGCAGGTTAAACTGAATCTGATGTTAGTAATTGCAATGACCACAAGTCCGAAAATTCAGATTCTTCAGAAATTCAATGATCATCATTGTACAAATTTCAGTACAACAGCATCAGCATAAAGTTGTGATACCAGTGGGTTATTGTCGAAGAACGCTTTTTCGAGCTACACTATTACTCGATAGTGCAACAATTTTGGAACACATCTTTTTTTTTCAAACTCCGTCGAGATGAATCAACAGGGTTTTTTTCATCAAGATTTTAATATGTGAATCTGATGAAAATTGTGGCTTTTGATGAAAACGTTTGAAGCCTGAATAATCTTCCAGAAAATTCTCCTTAGGCTCAAAAAAACAATGACTCCTACGGTCTTTGAGTTAATAAACAAATACCATCTATGCTATAACAACTGAAATGCACTATAGTCTGTTTTTATAGAATGCTTTTAAATCGAAAAATCAACACTGTCTTTAAAATCGTTTGCACTAAGTCTTTGCTGAAGAATTTTTTTACTCAAAAATTCTTGTCAAGTTTTACAAATTTTCACTCTTAAACATATTGCTTAGCAGAAAATCTTAAAAATATAAAATATGGCTTGTCTTATGGTATTAGTAGTTGCAATCAAAAAACACAGTGAGTTCACCATCTGGCGCATGGCGACTTCTAAATAGTGATTATTAAGCAAACCAATACCCTTTACGCTCACAGTAATCCAGACAGAAAATTCCCTTGTGTGAATTTTATTCCTGCACACAATACAGTAAAGCATAATAATTATTTCAGGACAGCTGCAGTTACAGGAGCATGAGCGGATGGCTCACATAATCAGGGAAGTAGTGCATAGTCATGAGAGCTATTGCTTAGAACCGTAAGAAATGTTTCATTGTGAGATATCGGCATTTTAGTTTTTGGGATACCCTGTTCATATGACTAAAAACATGCTCACCATGAAAAACATGCATAAAAATGATGGGTTGGGTAACCCGCCACTTACCTACGTTCTGTAATACGAAAATTAAAAAAGTTGGGTAAATTTCCAAGTTAAACATGGGTAAAATCGTTGGTAAAAGACGGGTAAAATCGCAAGTAAAACTTCGGGTTAAAGATGGGTAGAATCACGGGTAAAATAGAAGGTAAAAGGCGGGTAAAATGGCGGGGTTAAACATGGGTTACATTACCCGAGATTTTACTGCTTTTATTTTACCCGCGTTCTGTAATTTGGGCCTTTGTTAACAAATTGTTTCATTGAACATCCAACGAAACATATTTTTCAACTTCCTATAAATGATGGCATAAATCTAAAACTTTTATCACTAAAAACTGTGAACTGATAATATGTTTATTACACGAATATATTAAAACATGAAACGCAGAATTAATGCCCCTTTCTAAGTTATGTTTTGTTCGCTGTCCCAGCATACGGCCAATAGACGCTGCCGACGAAAAACCTGGTCTGTGAAGAATTTGAAGTTGATTGAACAACCTGCTATTGATGTTGCGATATGAACGATTATTCAAACTGAGTCAATGGGCTCAATCACGCATGCACGGGGAGATACTGGGTGTAAAAACCGCATGTTTTCTACGGACAAAGATTTTAAATCACAAAATTAACAGAGTACCTAAAAAACAAAAACAACGAAATGTTACTCATTTCATTATCATTTTCCTGAATTCGTCGTTCGATTTCCCAACATTTGTGCCCGATCCATTGACCGTTGTTGATTGATTTTCGATCATGGAATCTCCGCCATTTTGTCTGTTCATGCCGCTATTCAAGTGCGGCCGTTTTTGCGTAGTATTCGACGACAAAACTCTAGGCGTCATGCTAAGGTTGATGGCTAAAAATCAAATGAGAATCCACTGATCCGAACTGTAGATAACAATGATACGGAAGAAGCATATTTTTAAACTTAATCTCATATTTCATATGATGTATTCCATCAAAAATGAATTTCGCGATAAAAATCAAAGAAAGCGTTTCCTAAAATGATTTTTATCAGGCTGTCTGTCAAGTTATAAAATTTGGAATAAAAATCAATTTATAGTAGAATTAGAATTTTACTCGCTGTTGATGGCGACCTATCGCGCTGTATCTGATCTTCGCCGCCAATTTTTGTTTGTTTAGGCGGCGGATTGCTTATAGCCACAGTTATCCGACGACCCATCAACGTCGATTGATCTGTAGCCATCAGAGCTCTATTGGCCGACTGTTCGTCGGCGAATTCTACGTAGGCCAGTCCTTTCGACTGGCCGCTTTTATGAATGACCAGACGGACGCTGACCAAGTGACCGTAAAGCCTAAAGAGACAGGAAGAAAAAATAGGACACGTGTCACGCAACGAAAAAAACGAAAAAATGCGCTGTTTTTGAAACTGAAAAATTGAAAAAACTTTGTCTTTTACACAGCTTTTTTACATTCTTGCATTAAATCTGTCATTTACATATTCCGGAAAAATAAGTGGATTCAATTTTGAGGAATATTTACTCTGAAAAAATTGTTCGATATTGTATATAGTCTGTTTGTTTTGGAATGTTTCTAAATAAATAAGAACAGAAAACAAGCATCTACTACAGTCGAACTTCGATACTAGACACTTGCATAATGCCTACGACCCACGGTCCCAGTCGAGTTTATATCAATTAACATGGCAACTATTCTCGATTAAGGCGCACTCAGTTATTGCACAATACGTCCGGTTTAGGAAGTACTTGCCTATACATTGGTTCTACAATTCGCCCCCAGTAATTTGCCCCCAGCAATTCGTCCCCACTGCAGTTCGCCCCCGGACAATTCGCCCCTAGTAATTCGCCCCTGGTACTATACTTACCTGGTTTTAGATTTAAAAGCAACTCCATGAAATGTTATGTAATATATCTGCAGATATTCTTTTTCCAGCTTTATTTCTTGTAACTTTTTATCGGGATCTATGGAGAGCAATTAAGATTATGAAAAAGTATCACAATTATTCTACGTGTGGCTCTATCGTGTTCTTCACTATCTTTTTCGTGACAACTTTTCGGTGTACCAAAAACAAAAAAGAATAAAAGTATAAAACATAGAAGAAAAATATAAAGGAAAAAATCAGAAAAGGAGAATGAGTAAAAAGTTATCAAAAAAAATATAGAAGAAACTAAACAAGAAAGATGAAGGACAAAAAAAGGAATACAAGAAAAAAATTAAACGAAAAAAGGAACAAAAACCAGAAAAAACAAATGCAGATCGAAGAACATAAAGGACTCGCAATTCTGCCTATGATATCCGTGTTACAAATTACAGTTCTGCGTAAATTCTCCCAGGTATTCACGCCATTAGACTAAAATTTGGCGTGGTTTCTGCGGATTAGGACACCATCATTACAAACTTGAAAAAATATAAATTCGCAAATTGCCAGTGTTGAGATTTTTCACAAATTTTTGCTCGAAATTGATTATTTTCAGTCCGATAAACTTTAGCTGCAAGCTTTCACTTTGAACTCGGCCACATATTTTGTTTCGAGAGGAAAAACAACCGGCCACTTCAATTATAGGGAACTACTGCTCAAACGCTGTATTGCTGACTGTACGAGTAAAAAATGCTTATACTGACTTAGTACTAACCACATCAGTAAAAAAATCTTACATTCGAAGAAAATTTTAAACAATTATTCGTGGACATTTATTTGGAACATTGCTGTAGATCAGACTACCCCATAGGGAGGGATATGAGGGGGGTATTACACCTGCCTAATGTCCTGAAAATTGATCACTAGTTGCCTAATTTTGAGACAAAATGACGTGTTTAGTGGACATTTAGCTACACTACCCCGCAAATTTTCAACTTTACCCCTACCTAAAAAATCTGACCTTGGGGACCTCTACTGTAGATCTTTTTCTTCTTGTACATAATACTTACACTCTGCATGCAGAATTCATAAATAAACATGCTATTTCGGCTGGGAAAAATCTATAGGTATTGTGTATAAATGTGTAGAAATGCTATTACATAACTGCTAACAACCTAGTGGAATTATTTTTAAATCTGAATTTTTTAAATTAAAAAACAGTGAATTGGGGGCCAATTACTGGGGGAGAATTGTGGGGGGGGGGGCGATTTGCTCAGGGGCGAATTGTGTTGGGGGGATTGTCCGGGGGCGAATTGTGTTGGGGGCGAATTGTCCGGGGGCGAACTGCAGTGGGGGCGAATTACCAGGGGCGAATTGCTGGGGGCGAATTGTCCGTATCCCCTATACATTAGCATGCATAAAGATAAATTTCGGTAGAATGTGCGTCAATTTGGATAGCAAGTACGGCGGCTTTTTATAACGAAAGCGTCTAAATCTTTGAGAAAAGAAAAGTTTGCATGTTTTTAACAATATTTTTGTCAATGCAAATGCGCGACTTGAAAAGATTATAATTTCGTGTTAGGAAAACTGCAAAACAAAATCGAACATATTCGGTCAGTACGTGCACCCGGTTAATGCATTCCACTGGAACTAGTCCTCAGGAGGACATAGTATCGAAGTTCAACTGTATTTCATATTTTCATGATTTTCCGGTTTACGTCATATCAAACTGAAAATTTGTGAGTATTGAACCAGTTTTAACTATTTTTGAGATGTAACGCACTTTTTTAGTCATTGGTAGGTTTACTGGTAGGAAGTATGTCCTTTCACAAAAACTCAGGTGAGGTAAAAGTAAGACACTCGACTCAAACTCTAGCTAACTGAACCTAATTGCATATTACGAATCAAAACACGCAGACGCACGGTAACACAACACACACGCGCGCGCACGGCAACACACTATCCTTAATGAAATAACACACCTACTAAAGCTTTCGGAAAATTTGGATTTTTTGGCAATAAAAGCCAGCTAAATTCAATTTCATTTCATTTCATATTTTACTTTTTTAAATCACTTTGTGAAAATTAGTCAAGCCGTTCTTCACTTTAAAAAAAGTTATAGCCAGCTATCACTTTGAGTCTGCCTGTGGGAGGGAGTAACGTGAAACCTTATGCACTTGGGGTTCGCCTAAGGAAAGGGTAGTGTGTATGAAATGATCTACAGAGTAAAAGATATTTGCTACAATTTTAAACATCGTCACTTCTCAATTTCGGAGCATTTTATATAAGGCAGAACGTTGATAAGAATCTCGAAAAATGTTAGTCTTTGAAAATACAGAAAATATTCGAAAATTTAGAGAAAATTGTGGAAATATAATATCGTAGAAAAAATTTCAATACCACAACGAATTTGGGTGCCCTGGAATACTAATTCTGCGAAATACCAACTTGTTGTCATTTTTGAACAGATAAAAAGCATTTGAGAGAAAAATGATTAAATTATCTTTTATACTTATTGAAAATCTGAAGAACGAGAATAATGAAAAAAGGAGTCACAAGTAAAAAAATCTATTAGGAAGCAGAACTAATTCGATTTCAGTTCTCCTGGACGTTATTTGACACTCATTTTCTGTAAATCAAACTTCTTGAATTTATGCAGTACTTGAAAATTTTCTCCAAATCGGCTTCAGTCGTTCGGCCATTCAAATTTTTGATGAACAATTTATTCTTCTCGATTCCCGTACTGTACGTGAAACCGTGCGGAGGAATATTCGAGGACGACGAACTTTGTTGATCGTTCGATTTTTTGTCTACGCACTTAGAAACGTACATCGGTCGCCCGTCGATTTTGTAACGATCAAGTTTAAGGGCTTCGATCAACAAAGATGGCTCCTAAGTGGAAAAAGTGATTCCTTCAAAATATGTAAATTCCCTAGAAAATACTATTCAAATCGTCGGGATGAGTAAGCGAAAACATAATTCATACTTCAAAAATAGAATGTTCTGGAATTAGAATACTTTAACGATAACTAGTCTATCTTTCGAAGGTTCTTATAATCTTCACTTAAGAATTCCAAGAATGTATATATTTCTTCATTATTCCGAAAAATTCAAAGAAAGTTCATAAAGTCCACGTCTTCTTTTCTGAATTCTAAAATTCTAGTTTTGGAATTATTCTGATTCTAGACTTCTAATTACAACATTAACCTTGAATTCCACATATCCGAAACCTTTACTACGGCCCGGCCTCAACATAATCAATCGAACGCTCGTCACTTGGCCGACATTTTCTTCAAAAATCGTCCTGATTGTTTCGTCGATAACGGCGAAATCTAAATTGCTAACGAAAACCGTTCGATCGTAGTTCGACGAATCGATTCCGGCTTGGGTCGTGTTGAGTGGTGCTTTGGAACCGGCCGGTTTACAACTAATTGGTTTTTGGGGCGGAGTTTGGCCAGCTGTTTTGGACGTGGGCGGAGCCGGAGCGACAAAGTCAAAATCAGTTTTTGATCGAATGGGCGATGGTGCGTGGGTTTCAACAATGTTCGGTTTCTTGGGGACGTAATCTGGAAATAATTTTCTACAAATTTGGATTTTGATATTTTATGACTCATGAATCCGTATTAACAATATAAGTCTTAATCGAAAATTTCTCTATTGTCTGCCGATCGGTGAAATTACTTCGATTATTATGCGACAGATTAAATATAAACAAAACTTTTAAAATTTCATCCAAAATTAACAGGCTAGTTGATAAAACCCGGCTCCCCAGGTTTTTTGGGTCCGAATTATGCTGCGAGATAACGTCGGAAATCTACGAATGGATGGATCGGTATTCGAAAAGAAAACCTCCGCTTCTTTCCTGAGTAAAAAAACTTCGTGGTCTGTTCACACATGACACAATGTTATACTTCGGTTATTGTTGTGAAACAGTTTTCGTTTTGGAGATCCGTCAGAGAGGCCTGATTCAAAAATTTGTAATACTTCTAAAAAAGACAAAGCAAAAATTATGATTTACTGGAAAATATTGCGTGTTTCAGAAGGTCGGTCTCGAAAAATTCACCTTCCAACATCAATTTCAGGGCATCTGAGCTGTCCGATATCAAAATCAATGAAATTCTCTGAACAATAACTGATGTACACGTTAGCGTGCTGGTAAGGAAGCTCCGAGGATCATTGGATCATGCTAGGGGGTCACAGAAAAAAATGTATGCAAACGGTTCTACAAATAGAACTTTAGTCTAAAAGTCATATAAATATGTATTTATGACGCAAAGTCCTGAAAAAATTGACATTTGACCGTTTTTGTTTAAAAATGACAATTTTCTATCAAAAACATTGACGTTCATCAGTTTATTAGACCAAAGGGATAAGGTTCTTTGGGGGCACGATATGACTAGGTTTGGAGATGGTTCTTATGGCACTTCCCAACTTCCCAATTACATGCACGCATGAGTTCATTCGGTATAAAATGATCAAATTTAACAATATTTTTACGATATATCAGAAACGCTAGAAATGAATAGGCCACAAAAGGATTGTAAAACAAAGATTCCTCGTAACATTCCAAAAATAAAAATGATCAAATTCCATCAAATGACTACGTAATGTTTAGAACCTGTTTAAAAAATCATGACATAACTTTTTTTTACAAGATTCGAAAAAATGACCTAGATTTTTCGTATCCCTGGGGCGAAAGACGATTTATCATATTTGCAGAAACATCAAAATGAAAGTCGGCGATCGCCCAAAATCTAGAATAGCGACCATCAAATCTAATTAAATTAACAATACCTAATGCTCTTGTAGAATTAGTGATTCAATCATAGCTAATTGGGCAACGACGCCCTTCTACCGGAATCATTAGAGTGTTAAAATTTCCAGCAATTAGACTGTGAAAATTGATCATTTATATAGAAGATGACCTGTCGTTCATTAAATCAGATTTAAAAAAGTCATGCCCAGGTTAGCGCATTTTTCAGCCGGATTAACCGTGGTGCTAAGCATCGGTGCAGTTCTTTCCTGTGTAATTTTTATTTTACTATTAAACCGGAGTGTAAAGAAGACTACGTTGGACATCGAAGATGAAGTCGATCAATTCAACGTAAGTTTAGCATTCGTTGAGTTCTGAATAGTGAAGTTTTACTCAAAAGATTTTATAGACATTCAAAATAAGCCGCTTCATAGTTAAAAAATGAAAAATTCGTAAATTTTACGAGGCGGCGTAATGAAATTGTACGATGTATAGTCAACTTACGAATACGAGTCTGAAATTTCTCTTCAAAAATGTTGGTGGACGCTTACTACTTTTCAGACATTAGCGGAAGCTGCTTGGACCGAAATCCTGTCCATTAGGGCGAACCAGCCACCAAGACCGAGATTGGAACGTCAGACAGTTGCATTTTGTTGTGAGCATCGAAATCTCATATTTCAGATGCAGACATACACGACAAGAGTTTTCCAGGGGGCAGGGTCCTTGGACTTTAGGGGTGGAGGGTGAGTGAGCAAAAAACGAAAAAAGTTCCACAAGAATGTTTATCATACAAAATATACATGGAAATAATCAAAAAATGTTCTTGAAAAAAAGTTCAGGGAGAAGTGTTTGAGCCTTTTTCCGGGCCAGGCAGGAGCGTCAGGATCTCAGGTATTTGGGTTTACCCCCCCTACCCTCTATGTGCATCAGAGCACCCCATGGGGGGGTATTACCCCCGTCTTAGATTTGAAAATTCATTTACTACCCCCATAAAAACAGATCACTATACCAAAAAATTTTGGTAGACTTCATCCTCTCCCCAGTAGGTTATACTAATTCGAGAAAAATTGAAGAATGTGTGATTCTGAGGAATTACTCACTGCTCTTTTTGACACATTTACTGAGCAAATGATAATGGGAAAGTATGCAACTTCTGTGCCATATAGCGATTTTTAGGAAAGGATATCAGTACATTAATACATACTACTTGTAGGAAATCATTATAAATATAATTGGGAGATGAAATAATGACTTATGTATATGTGATTAATCAAAAAATCGCCCCTTGGGAAGAAAAACATTATGTTCTTAAAATTCTGCCTCTTCATGCTTTCCTTTTCTCCGCTTCCGCGTTGGGCCTTCTGTGCACTAAAGTTACATTCAGCATCAGGACTTTCAATTGGAAGCACTGTTCCAAGCCTAATCAGCGATGGGATAAGCCCATACTGCTGAAGATGCTGGTTGAAACAATGTTTCCAAACGTATGTTGTGCCCGATTCTTGAAATGTGCAGGAATCAGTTGGCACAACAGTCTTCGAAGTGTGACTATTGTGTACGTTAACGTTGTAGGATTGGGAGCTGGAAAATGGAGTTGTACCTCTGATGTGCATGTATGTTCACATGTGACTTGACCTGTTTTAATGGCCAGTATCAATACCAGTCTTGTAAATTCTGCAAGATATCCAGAAATTTTAGCATTTAATAATAAAAATAGGAGAGCAAATCTATTGTTTATTAGCCCATGTTCGAGTACTCTGCGTTGATACCACTGCT